>PVIU01018430.1:22571-39151 GCA_004026605.1 Ondatra zibethicus
ACCCCCACCCCCATGCTCCCAACTTTTGCCTGGTGATCTTGTCTGCTTTCATTTTCCAGAATGATCTATATATGTTTTTGTCTGGGTTCACCTTATTATGTAGGTTAGGAATCTAAGGTAAGGTCCTCATTATTACTCATCAAGCACTCTGCAGATTGGGCCAGCTCCTCAGTGCCGTCACTCATGTTTTGAAAGCTCCATAAATGGGTCACATAACATATTATTGAGGTAGATTATAAAAAGCTTTAAATCTTTCTTGTCTGTTATATTCCAGTTATAAAACTACTTTACATAACAGTCCCATATTTTCATGGAAATAATAGCTGTTTGTTTTCACAATACTTAGTATCAGTTTTTTTTAACTTCATACTCTTCAAAAATAAAATCACTATTTATATTATAGATTGCATATAAATCTAATGTTGATATTTATCTCAGATGTATACTTATACATAGATAACAAGTTTCTGTTTTTTTAAATAGTAGGTAAAAATCCAGCAGTTTTAATGTCATTTAATTGTATGCAAGTTTCTTTGCACATTATGTGAAATATATCATACTGGTGATGCTTTTCTTTCCTTTCAAATGGAAAAAGCAAACATTTGGAAATTTATTTTAATTCATTTCATGTATGTATGAGTGCAATATATCACATGTATTTTTTTAAAGTTTCTTTTAGTGTTTGAGGATTTCATGCACGCATATAAAGTTTAGATTAAACCCATCCCAATCTTTCTCCCCTCTAATTGATTCCCTAGCCCCCCATCACTTTTCCCTCTCAACTTCTTCTGATTTGGTTTTTAAACACAGAGTCCATTTACTTTTGCTTTCAGAAGGATGAGTGCAGGATCATCTAGTGCAGCCTATTGGACATCTGTCTCACACCCCGCATGACTCCCGTGATCATTGTAGAAGAGGGAGGAATACACTTGCCAGGTGCATTTCTTGTCAGGAATAAGACATCTTTGTTGTTGTGAATGATCTTTAATCCTGCTGATTCTTGCCTGTAGGTCCCTGGCCTCCCTCTAACCACAGACACAAGCTCTGTGATGGAACCACAGAGAGCTCTCTGCTCTTGGGGCTTTCATTTACAGCACTTGTAATTACAAAATAGTTCCTCCTTTGAAAGTAGATCTTGTAAAAAAAAAAGTCATCTGTTCAAAGTTAACAGTTCAAAAGTGTGCCTCTTATAGAATGATGTAAGGAGACTTTTTTTTAAAAAAAATATAATCAGTCAAAGAAGCCTGCACCCTCTCTGACTGGCTTTTCCCAGAGGAGACTTGTACTCCAAGGTGAAAAGCTACCTCAGATCCGATGCTATACAAAGGCTTTCTATTCATGGGATTTGGGTCATCATCAGATGTAGATGCTAAAAACCCCTCTCCCTAGCTCTCCTCTCCTTGCCTCCATGCAGCCCTTTAGGGTCTACTCTGGGCTGTTAATATTTTAATAGCTTTGAATAAAGTCTTCCACTCATGTTTTCTTTGACCAGTGTAATTCTCGCTTTGTTGGTAATACAAATTTTTGTCATCAGTAAGAATACTCTATTTATATTTCCTTTACATATACAAAATTTTGCAATTTCTACTTGGTAGAGTTTAATTTGAGGTTTATAGTATTGCTCCCTGTGGCTATCAGTGGACATCTGGCACTAGTGTTCATGTCAGTCATGTATTTGATACCAATTTTATACATGTAGATAATTGATAGATAGATAGATAGATAGATAGATAGATAGATAGATAGATAGATAGATAGATAGATGATAGACAGATAGAGAGGTAGGTAGGTAGATAGGTAGGTAGATAGATAGATAGATAGATAGATAGATAGATAGATAGATAGATGATTGTGTCAGTAAGGAAATGAATAGAAGAGTAAACAATTAACTGAAATCAAAGAACTTCAAGAAGCAGACATGTGAATTATATTTCTCTGGCAAAGCAAAAGGAGAAGCATTCACCTTCTCTCACAGATCATGATGTAGTACTGATGCACAAGTAGTAAAAATGAAACATGTTTATGTAACTTTTGTTTTCCTTGAATGTAGATGTAATACTCCCAGGGTTCCATACAGGAGGCTTCATTGCTACTATTCATAATGTCTTTTTAGACTTCTTTTGATATAATTGCTTCTCATCCTTGTCTTAGTTTTAGTGACAGTTGAGAGGAATACTCGCTGCACGATAGTGTTTTACAGGATACCCATCAATTTACTGCTTTAATCATAGTTATAATGGCACAATGGCAATGTGCATAGTGCACATGCATAAGCTGTGTGTGTGTGTGTGTGTGTGTATAAGAACTCATCCAAATACAAACTTTTAAATATATAAATTTTGAATATTAATAATAAGACAACTTATATTATTTTGTTTAAAACTAATGAGAGTTAGTAACTCAAGTCAGCTATGAGCTAAATATATCTCTCAGAATTATTGTTGTCACTTACTGTATTTAATATTTTTTATTTAGAGATTAACATGTAAGTGGAACTTTGGGGAATGGAACTCTTATTTTATTGGAACTGGTGTCACTAGAGAAAAAAAAAAACTCTGGGATGCTTTTTCCCAATCAAAAGCAGCCATTTGTAACCCAGGAAGAATATCTGGTGTTCTAGTTATTCTCCATTAAGACACAAGAAACCTGCACAAGATCTTTGTCACCCAGCCTCTCCTACTGTTTAAGAACCCTTAGCAGAGTTGGCAGAACTCTTGTCTTTACTTTAGGTGTGTTATTTAACAGCAAAATTGTAGGATAACAGAATGATCCAATGTTAACGAAATGAACTGCAACCTCCTATGCAGCTGTGCTTCCTGGAAGTGTACTACTAGTATGAAAATGAAATGCATCCTATGATCCTTCATGGTTTGGGGTGACTGTAATTATTTATTACTTAAATAAGATGTGGTAAAGTTTATAATTTGCCAAATCTACTACTTTAGGTTCAGTCTACTAGGTATTGAAAAATATTAAAATACTCGTTTAATGTTCTCTATGTTTAGTAGGCATTAATTGAATTAACTGTTTGATTTGATCATTTTTAAATAACTATTTGTTTGAATATATTGCTAAACTAAAAGAATGTGTTCTTGAACTTATAATTACATTAATTTTAATTTGAATTACAGGGTAAAGTGTTCTTTTGTGTATTCTTTTGAAAAATGGAAAGCTTACTATACTGCAAGGGACTGGCCAATGACAAGTCAAGGCTTCCCTAAGGTCCATGTATCACATATATTGGGAAAGAATCCTCCCATATCATTAACATCTGATATGAAGTAGTTCCATTATCTTACCAATTTACACAAATTCATCTATAAAGGCAATGGGAAAGTGGTTTGTTGGAAGACGTTCGTACCACTATTGTGCCAGTGAGCATATCTTGCCACGCTGGGCAGTCCTGTAGCTTACATGGCTCAGCGCTGGGTAAGAGTGATGACTTTTATCCTCTGGTAGTATACACAGCACATTCCACTACTATTCCCTATTCCATGGGATGAAATTGCCAGGTCATTAACAGGTTGATTTTTCCATAGATTGTGAATCACGTAAATGATTGTTGCATATTACTATAGAGCTCTAGAGAATAACCAAGAGCCACAGAAATGACCTATAGTATTTTGGTATCTATGTGACCTTATTGTCCAATGACTACAACAGAGATAATCCATTGTTAGCACTGGGCTTTTAAACTACTATCCCGTGATGTCTAATAAGGACATTGTTGCCCTTTATAGAGTGACTCAATTTGAAATATTTTATTTATCTATATGTTAATATATTAGGAAGTTTCCTCTACAGTAATTTTTCAAATGACTTTTTCAGAAGATCCTTATTGTCAGCTCTCCTACCCACTATTCTTTCCTTTACCCACCCCCTGTAACCCTTCCTGTTCTGTTACCTTCCCTTCCCCCTCCATATTACTGTGTTCTACATTCTCTCCTTTGAGAACTCACTTCCCCAAGGTCTCTGACTAATTTCCTGACTTCTGCCATTATTTCACTTGAAGCATACACATTCAAAACTGCCATTTATTCACAAATGAGGGAAGCATATGCATTTGTCTTTCTGTGTCTGGGTTACTTCACCGGTGATCATTATTCCAGCTCTGTCCATTTAGCTGCAAATTCCATAATTTCTAAAAAGCCAAATAATATTCTCTTATATAAATGTACTATAATGTATTAGTCATTAATCTGTTATACAAGAATCGGTTATCAGGGTCAAGAACCTGTTCCTGGATGAGTATAGAGCCTTAGAGGAGAACCTTGTAATAGGACTATTGACTGTGTGTTCTCTCATTATATCCACAGAAGACTGCATCTCCCAAGCTCACTACAGATGTTTCTTTTTGCAGAGGATGAAATTTTTCATAGAGGCCTAAAATTGGTTAACATATAGAGAATAAGAGACACTGGAACAGAACTCTAAGTGAGACATCTATATCACATTGTCTTCTCATACATCTCAGAAATCACTGATGAAGAATGACCAGAAGTATTTTGAGTTTCTCTCTGTAATCCCTCTCAGCTGTCCTAGTAATCACTTTGTAGACCAGGCTGCCCTGGAACTCACAGAAATCTGACTGCCTCTGCCTCCTGAGTGCTGAGATTAAAGGTGTGTGTTGAACTGGTCATCTGTTATCAGAGTGGTGATTACCCTAGTTGTCATCAGAGACATTCTTTTAGTAACTGATGGAAGCAGATGCAGAGATCCACAGCTGAGTAATGGGCTGAGATCCAGGAGTCTTGCTGAAGAAAGGGAAGACCCAGGGGGGCATGCCACCGAACCCACAGGAATCCACAGAAACAGCTGACCTGAGATCATGGGATCTCTTGGACTCTGTTAAGGAGCCTGCATGTGACTGACCTAGACCCTCTGCATGTGTGTGACAGTTCTGTAGTTTGACCTCTTTGGAAGGCTCATAGCAGTGAGATCAAGACCTATCCTTGGTGCTTAGCTGACTTTTGGGAACCTGTTCCCCATGCAGGAGTACCTAGCCCATCCTTGACTCAAAGGGAAGAGCTTTGCCCTACCTCAATTTGATGTACCATGCTTTGTTCAAGCCAATGAGAGGTCTGTCCCTTTCTGAATGGAGATTGAAGAAGAGAGGGGAAGGAGAGGGAGTAATTAGACGAGAGGAGGGAGGGGAAACCACAATTGGGATGTAAAATAAATGAAAAGATATATGCTAGAAAAATTAAATTAAATTAAAAATAAAGAAATGCTCTAAGAGACTATAGTGGACTGCAAGGAGATAGGGTTTTCTGGATACAACAAGGAAAATGCACATGTGAACTCAAAGGATGTGAAAGCATGCACAATATTTGCCCAAACTCAAGTCAGACAAAATCCCAGCCTTGAGAGGTAATTAGACAAGGAGTCCCATCCCTAGTAGAGGAGGTACTGGTTACTAGAAGCTGCTTAAAGTGGAGGTGTTATTATTCTTTAAGAATGGAAGCCTGTGTAGGTTTCTCACTCTTCAGTGGGTGGCAACGTGGGAAGAAGTAACTGGACTTAACAACCAATAAAAGAATAAGTTTACAAAGTTCAGTGTGTGTGGAATGGGATTGGTGGATCTGAAAGAAGATAGGGAGGAGGATGAATATGATTAAAATGTAGTGCATGATTCTTAAAGAATTACTTGAAACATTTAAGGAAAAAACAAATTCACTATTAAGAAAGAAAATAAAAATACTTTTTTGAGACTCAATATTGCCCCAATAAGAATGGCTATCCAAAACAACAAATGATAACAGATACTGAGTACATGAAGAAAGGTATATAAATTATTGCAGCAATTGTATAACATTTTAATTAATTAATAACCAACTATATACTTCAATTTTCATATATCCATTTATTTCAACACTGAACTTTTTTCTGTAATGTTTCTCCACAGTATGTATGTGCATGTGTGTGTCCAAATGAAGCTGCTTTAATTTGAAAATTCTGACAGTGCTGGGCTTCAGCAACAATTGAGTATAGATTTTTCTTTGAACAGTTTTGTGGCTTTAATGCTTTCCTCGATTGTGACCAAATTCATTTCATCTCTTCACTTTCTGTCTTTTATCTCCGAATAACAACTCCATCTGCTGTTCAGTGAACTTGCTAAGGCATAGTCACATCTTCTCATTCTTTATCTTTCTTTTGATAAAGGTGTTTCCTTGTATTCTATTGTAGCAATTCTCTCAAGTCAAAAAAGGATAAAAACAAAAATCCTGATATTCTACTTTTAGTATGAAAGTCCCTCAAACACACAGTATAATGGAATACTTCTTTAAAAATGTCATTTATTCTCATTTAGTATGAAATCTTAAAAGATATCATTAATGTTATTTTTTAATTTTGGAGGTAAACTACAGATACTGATATCTCAGATAAAACTACATCTCAGATAAATATAATTCTTTTACTCATGATCATCTTCAAAATATTTCACTATAATTCTTTAACCAATATGCTATAAATTAGATGGACCACTAATCAGAGTAACTCTGTGAGAAGAACAAATTCAGTGTTTAAATGTGATTATTAGTAAGGCTGATTTCATGTATTCATGATTATCACTTCCATTTTTTATCTTGGCTTATTCAAACAATATTCTGTTGTTTGCCCAGTGATAATATACACCATCTAGTATTATTCTTTCTAAGGTTAATGTGAAGTCAAGCTTTTAAGCTACATCCTTGCATAGAGAAAATTTTATTGTTGAGGAGCAATGATCTTCATTGATAATCATACAGGAGAGTGCCAGGGAAAATTCATTAAGAAATGTATGCTATTTTAATATCTAAAAAAAAGATTGCTTGTATTTTAATTTTTATCTTCCAATTTTCTTATATGTAAGTTAAATATAAACTTAGAAATGTTGTATTTCACACTTGAACAACCCTGGGTAATTATTCACTTATGCAGTTTGCTTATGGATTGATTGCCTATTGTATGAAGTACAATTCTGCTATTTCTTAATTTGGTTTATATTTGATAATTTACTTCAGAAAGAATTCCTCTTTGGAAAATTATTTGGTAAGTTAGAAATGTTAAAATATATGATAGCTTTTAACTAGAGAGTGTTAAATAACATGCCTTTAATCCCAGTATTCAGGAGTCAGAGACAGGCAGATCTCTGAGTATGAGTACAGTCTTGCCTATAAATACTGAGATCCAGGCCTGTCAGGAATACAACATGAGATCCTGTCTCAAATACATATGTATATATTTATGATTATATTTATGATATCATTTTGTACTCTAAGTAACAACATAAATATTCTTTAAAATGTTTGTTCCTCAGCATTTTGGCAGAGAAGTGTAATAATAAGGAGATGATTATAAGTGGTATAGGTTTGTAGGTTGAGGGGTAAAGTTTTTAGGCTTAGGAACCTCACTAAAAATATATTGATATAGATTCTTGTATACAAATTCAAATTATATTTGTTATATTGAATATGCTTCTATTTCTTTTTACAATATTTGTACACCTAAGCAAAATTATTTTGTCAGATTGTAAACATGCATGTTTCTACTTATCTTTAAGTCATTTTGCACACTGATAAAGTTTTAGGATGTATTTATCATATTGCACTATATTGGGGGAAGCTGCTTGTTCATTACCAGCTTCCCAGACTTGAAATAACTACATAGAAACTGTATTAATTAAATCACCGCTTGGCCTATTATCTCTAGCTTTTTATTGGCTAATTCCTATATTCTACACTAATCCAGATTTCTATTAATCTGTGTAGTACCACATGACTGTGACTTACTGACAAGATTCTGGCATGTCTGTCTCCAGATGGTGGCTACATAGCTTCTTCCTGACTCTACCTTCTTTCTCCCAGTATTCAGTTTAATTTTCCCAACTAGCTCTATTCTGTCCTGTCACAGGCCAAAGCAGTTCTTTATTCATTAACCAATAAAAGCAACACATAGACAGAAAGACTTCATACACCAACATTATACATTTCTACCTCTGATCAAGATACTTGTACATTGTTTACATTTTGAGGTCATTGTCCTCATTTGCTGCACAGTTGTTTAAAGATTGTTTAACATTTTAATATGAAATCTTAGTCCTTCAGTTACACAGGTATTAAGTATTATAGGTCAGTTGTCATCCATGTTTGTCATACTTATAATGAAACTAATCAGGTTCTCTAGATACATAGAGAGTGTATTCTACATAGATAGGTAATCTTCAGCTGCTTCAAGGAACTGTAGAACATGGCATCTGTTGATGTGAGACATGATTGCTCCTGACAGCACTGATCTATTCCCGAGAAAATGTTGAGCACCAAAGACACTCCATTTGAAGCTTGTTTTCTTCTTGGCAAAACTGGCCTTTGGATAAAGAACAGCCAATGCCTTGACCACTGACAAAATGCACTGTGTCTGAACTGGACAAAAAGAATATTAAAAAAAAAAGACTTCCAAACCTTGTCAAGACAGGTTAAGATGGTTTTGAAATTTTTCCTGCCTCTAAAGTTGTTCTGTCAGTTACTCTAGGCCTTGGCCAAAGTTGGTGGCTCCAACATTGCAAATGAAACTTTGGGTGATTGCCTAGGTAGCCAATTGTCTCTGTCATTTACTACATGTTTTGGAAGCTGCTTGATTGCACTTCCTGCCTACCCACGTAATATCATCTTCCTTCTTAGACCTTCAATGGGGTTGAAGACTAGATATCTGTATTTACTTTACTCTTATGATTTAGCCACGTCATTTCTAATACAAGACTTAGACTCTTTAGGATAGATTATTGAAGCATTTAGCATATGTTTCTTGCTTAATATTGTTTATGTTGGTTGTAATTCAAATTTTTATACTAGATATCTGTTTTTATTGTATATAGTTTTGTATTGGGTTCAGAAGTCTATTATTTAGACAAAAGTGGGAGGTGATGGGGAACCTCCTTCAGCCAATGGCCTTTGAGATGCTGGACCAGTTTGGGCATGGTACCAAAAAGGTGTGAACATTCCCTCTCTCTGTTTCCCTTCCCCACTCACCACACCTGGGTGTTGGATTCTGTTCCTGTTCCATGTTATGATCTGTGAGTTCCCTTTTAATAAAGAACCCCTTATTATATCCTATTTAGAGCTAGTGTGGAATTAATTTATTCGCATTTCCCCCCATCTGGCATGGTTCCCTTCTGTTTTTGCTTTGTTTATTTTCCTATTCACTTATTTAGTATTGAAATTTTGCTTGAGTTTTCTAACAACCTACAGGTTTTTGTTTCTGCGTTCAGATAAGAGGAGTCAGCTAGAAAGACACATACAAAGAGAGCCTAAGACAGAAGGCACTCAAATCAGTGCTTCAAACAACATCTGTTAATTCTCCTTGGGATCTATAAGAAAAAAATCTCTAAAACTATAGAAAACTCAAAGACATACCAAGCAGCAACTTTAACTGTTTTTCAAAATATTTTATTCATTGAAATTAAAATATAACATCATTTTCTTTCCTCCTTTGCCTCTCTTAAACACTTTCCCTTCTGTCTTTCAAATTCATGGCCTATTTTTTAACCAATTTTAAAAAATGTTTTAATTGTCTTTCTATTTATAGTTTGTACATATTATAGAGTTAGTATGGCGAGCTTTCTCTCCTGACATTCTTTGGCTCTCCAGCCCACAGATAACGACACGGAGACTTAATATTAATTTTGAAAGCTTGGCCTTTAGTTTAGGCCTGTTTCCAACTAGCTCTTATGAATTAATTAACACATTTTTTTTAAAAATCCATGTTCTGCCTGTTTTTCAGTTACCTCCCCTCAGTACAGACTATATAACTTGTTCCAAGTCTTCTGGCACCTCTCCAACTCTCTTTTTCCCAGAGTTCTCTCTCTTCAGAAGTACTGCCTATTCTCTTCTGCCTAGCTATTGCACATTAGCTCTATTAACTCGGAATCAGAAGGTATATTGGGTATATTCCACAAGTTAGGAAAAAGGTACTTGTTGTGTATCTGATTTCAGAGATGACCTTTTGGTACAGGATAACGAACTGATGTGCTCTTCCCTAGGGAAGACTATTTTTTCCCACTCTCATTATTTCTTAGATGCCTGTAGTTATTTACCTAGATCTGACTATCTTTCAGCTTTTCTACTTCGATGTTATCATATTTATTGCTCTATAGTTTGTTCAGGTCATGTTTAGCTGCCTAGGTGATAAGACTTAATGTGTGTAGCCACTCTTATATTTCTAGGAGATTCAATATATTTTGAGAGATTTCTTAAACAATTGCAATAACATTTCCCAGTGCCCCATGAGTGAGAATTTGTTAGTATGTGGAGACCTCTTATCAGGAGCTACAGGATTATCAGAAACATCCTTTGTCCAAGCTTAATCAAACTTCTGATAATCATGTTCAACAAAACCTCTACCATTTTCACTTATAACTCTGTCCCCTTCTTGTTGTCTTGTCCCCAGTTGTCTTTCTACATTTGTATGTTATTACTATTTATCCTTTTTTTTTCTTTGTGAACCAATATTAACTGATTTCTTCTTTTTACCTTTTCCAAATTCCTAATGCCTTCTCAGTGGCTCTTTTAAGTCTTCAAAAAGATGCTTGCTTCTTTCAAAAGACTTACCTATATCCACTGAGATAATACCAGAAGGTAGTCAATGAAGAATGCAGACTAGCCACAGATACTAAGCTGTGGAAAAATCTGATGATAATTGTTATGGAAATTATCTATCAGAGTCACAAGAAACTTGACAATAAGTAGAGGTCTATTCCAGGTGCAGTGAAGTATGCCTATAATCGCATCACTAGAGAAGTAGATATTGAAGAGTAGGAGTTCAAGTTTATCATCAGATATGCAACATGTTAGCTGGCAGCCTTTTAATTTGAGGTTGAATTTCAGAAAGTCAAACATTAAATAGAAGTAAAAAGACACAAAGATTTCCAAAACGACTCAAAATGACTGATATCATGTTTTTTTCAAAGATACATCAATTTGTTTATTACTACCATGCTGATCTTGGAAGATATCTGGTGGTTCTCCTAAAATGGAATCTGAAAGACTCTCATACCAGAATTCCATACTCAGCCTTGCTGTGAGAAAACATGACCTATATTCCAGAGAACTCCTGCAATATACATTATCATATACAAGGTAGCATGATCCTCTTTCAGTATTTATAAAGACATTTCTAAGTAATAAGTGAATTATCGTAAAATGATTTACTCTGTGAGTAAGATAATAGAGAATGCATGTTCTTTGATGCTTATTGGGAAACATCTTACAGGTACTGTTAACAATGAGAGCAACCAGGAATCTTTAGCAAATTACTTCTGGAGTACACTTGGCAACTGAGGGAAAAATTCAAAAGTTCTGAATATTTTGAGGCTATTACAATAGAAATCTTCAGAACGGGTATCATAAAAAATTTTTAGAGTCAATCTATCATCAGAAGTAGACATCTGAATAAGACATACTAAATAGATAGGTGGCCTTCTTTAGTACAATTTCAATGCAAGACCTCAGGCTAAGAGTTCTGCATAGCCCATATTTTATTTCTAACCCATTATTTCTTACACGAATTCCTATTTTATCTATAAATTATTTGTAGTGGTCCTTTTCTGCAAAACTTTTCCCTCATACTTTTCTCATTCTTATGATTACTTATTTAGAACATACTTATATTATTGTAATTATAAATTGGTCTAAATAATCGACATTATATTTTATCTTTCTGACCATATGTCTTTAGATTCCTGTAACTAAATCTATTGAAAGTTGTGCATTTATCTAGTGATATCACAGAGAATCCTGATATCATGTGATTTCCTGTTTGGAATTTCTTCAAGATAAAAGTTTTTCATTCTTCATTTTTTATTGGGTTTAATGAAATCTTAAAAATAATCTCTGTTTTCATTTGTGGTGTCTTAATTTTATGATATATATAATAATATATTTTTAAGTTAAGGAAACTTTTTATTATAATTTTTATGTATGGAAGTACAGGTATATAGGGTTGCTTATATAGTTATATAACCACCCTTCTGTCTTGTGTATGTGCATCTTTCTGTCTTTCTAAATTCAGTGTTTAGTTCCATACAATTTAGGTGACAAGTATTATTTAATCTTGAAACACTACATAAATGAATACATTAATGCTATGGTAATGAGCCTATATAGCATTTACTTTGCAGTAGTTTAATACATCATCATCATCATGCTATATTTAAGTTTCTTATTTCTTTTCCTGATTGTTTCCTTGTATACTAGTTAGTTGTATCAACTAAACAAAAGCTACACTACTTGGAAAAAGGAACCTCAATTGATCAAATACTTGTATCAGGTTGATTTACATCCGATTATAGGATACTTTCTTGATTAATGATAGATGTGGGAGAATTTAATCTATGTGGGCAGTGCCACCCCTGGACAGGTGGTCTTAGGGGCATAAGAAAGCAGGCAGAGCAAGCTAGAAAGTAGATATCCTCTTCAATCTCTTTAGTTCCTGCTTTCCTGTTCTTGTCCTGAGTTCCTGACCCGGGATATTTAAGCCAAAATAACCCTTACCTCCCTAAGTTGAGTTTGAACAATATTTTATCACAGCAAAAGAAACCTAAATAAAATACATGTGGTGTGGAAGGTCCTTCTGTCTGTGTGTTGCTTTTATTGGTTAATGAATAAAGAAACTGCCTTGCCCTATTGATAGGGCAGAGCCTAGATAGGCGGGAAAAATGGACTGAATGCTGGGAGAAGGAAGGCGGAGAGTTAAATGTCGAGCCGCTGTTGTTGACAGATGTGCTGAAACTTCGCTGCTCGGTCACAGCCTCATGGTGATACACAGATTAATGGAGATGGCTTAAATTAATATGTAAAAGTTTGCCAATAAGAAATTAGAGCTAATGGGCCAGCAGTGACTTAATTAATACAGTTTTCTGTGTGGTTATTTTGGTTCTGGGCAACCGGGACAAGCATCTCCTCCAGCACAAATGCTTTACAAAACTTTTTTTCTTTTGATGGAATTTGTGTTTTGTTTTCACTCTTGTTCCTGTGCTTCTGAGATGATATGCAAACAAAACCACCCATGTCCTTCTAGGAAGCCTTATACTATATTCTCTTCTCATAGTTTAAAAATGCCAGTTCTTATTTTAAAGTTTCTACTTTATGTTAATTTTTGTAGATGATATGAAATGAGAATCTAATTTCACTCTTTTGTACTAGGTTAACCAGTGTCCAAACATCATTTATTGATGGGATTATACTTTTTGCACTGTAAATTCTTAAGAATTTTATAAACTCACTGGAATGCAGGTGAATGGCTTCATTTCTTAGCAGCAAGCTTATTTTGCTGCCATTGTGTGCCTGATTTGATGCCAACATGATCAAGTCTTGTTACGACTGTCACATTCCACCACCTGCTGAATTCCTACTGGTCCTTGAAGATACAATAAAAGAAATAAATAAGACACCAAAAGAAAAACACTATATAATCTCAACTTTATGTAAAATCTAAAAGTTAACATTACAGATATTAAGAATAGAACAGTGTAACTAGATTCCATAAGGTGGGTGGGCAGTTGAGGATGTGGGCCAGGGCATAAAATTCTGAAATCAGATAGAAAACAAAGGACTGATTTTATTTTTCACTGAACCAAAGGTTTGTAACAGCAACAGCAGAGATGGAAAAAAAAGGATGATAAATGTTACAACAAAAATAGTTAATATTTAAGGCAAACAATTCACTATCTATGCCAACGTAAACATAGCATAATGTATACATAGATATAGAAGGCAATATATTGCATTGCTAATCCCATATATATTAGGAGTAAGATTATTAACCCAAATCATGGCCAAATTAATTAAAACAAACTGTTTTATTCATATACAAGTTCTGTCTCTTCCTAAGACATGGTTCAAGAGATCAGTACTGGTCATGAGGACTTTTAGAGATTTTATAGTTCAGGATTAGGGGTTTTCCAAAAGTGATTTGGTAGACAAATAGGCAGGGTTATAGAAAAGGAAGATAAGCACAATAAGATGGTCATAACAACTTCCTGAAACAAAGACAGGACTTCAAGGTGGCCATAATATGGTATCATGAAAGTGTGGTCATAACAAGGTAGTTATAACATCGTGGTCAGAACAACACAGCCATAACAATGTGGTCATAATAACTTTTTGAAACAAAGGTTTGATTGTCATTTCCTGGACCAGCAAGCACAGAACCATTTGTAGTTAAGGTTACAGGTGGGATATATCGCAATCCTTGAGAAATAAATTAAATCATAAACAGGAATGACTCTAGTTTGTTTGTACTAAAAGTTGGCTTTTGAGCATAGTGCGGAGGCAGGCTGTTTTGTCAGTATTGCATTAATTCACATAGTTATCATCTGTCAAAGCTTTTTAAAAGAAAAGAAGGAAAATTAAAATAGCCAAAGAATTTGAGTAGAATTTACTTCAAAGAAATGATGCAGATGGCTAAAAAGCATTTCCCTCCATTTCTTCCTTTTTTTCTTCCTTCCTTCCTTGATTTATCTATTTTTCTCTTTGGTGTCTGAAACCTGAAGGTAGACATCAGGTTTTCTCCACTATTACTTACCACATTATTTGTTTGAAGAGGGTTCTCTCTCTGAATATGGAACTTCATTCTAATTCAACTAGACTGCTGGTCAGGAAAGACCCTGTTATTCTCCTCTGTTTGTACCCTTCCTGCTAATCTCCACTCTATGAAGATAAATATAGACATGTACATTAGACTTTGTCGGTTGTTACTGCTAATTTGAGATTAACTTAGCTACTCATTCTTGTAAATCAGCCACTTTAGCCACTGAGCCCTTTATGACCCCCTTATATAAGTTTCATATGAATATATTTAGCTCTAGGGGACATTATAAATACAATTTTATTAAATAAGGTGATTTCCAGCTCTCTGATTTCTTAATTTATTTTATGACTAGTAGATATTATGCATTCTATAAAGTTTTATCCTATGGGCTGTGCCTTGTTGATGTAGGAATTCTTCTGTATATGTGTTGCTTTTATTGGTTAATGAATAAAGAATCTGCATTGGTCTGTAATAGGGCATAGTAGAGGTAGGTGGGGTAAAGTAAATTGAATGCTGGGAGAAAGAAGGTGGAGTCAAGAGATGCCGTGTAGTAGCTGCCAGGGACTGATGAGCTGAAACCTTGCCAGTAAGCCACAGTCATGCGGTGATACACAGATTAATAGATTTGTGTTAAATTATGATGTAAGAGTTAGCCAATAAGAAGTTAGAGCAAATAGGCCAAGCAGTGACTTAATTAATACAGTTTTTGTGCAGTTATTTAGACTCTGGGAAGCAGGGACAAATAAGTAGGCTTCTACTATACCTTGTTAACCATTTCCCTGCATTGCAGGGCCCTTTTATACTTTCTATTCTTTTTAGTCACTATTGTGACTGCACACTCCAGACACATGATGCTTAAGCTCTTACACCCAACTTTGCTATTTCCAATTCATTATTCATATGTTTCAATCTGGTCTTAAAGGAAGATCTTCTTTGATTAGTTAGTGATGATAGGATGCTTCTCATTAGCACATTATTGAAAACTTTGAAGATGAATGCTATACTGGGCTAGTCCAAAGAATATAAGTTGGAAAGTGGGGACAACCTCTTGATTTAAATAATATGACCAGTATGCATTTCATTTCCATTCATCTGTTGTCTTCAGTTAGGCATTTTTTTTCACTACACAACAAAGATCCTTGTTTTCTCTATGGATAAAAGAGTCATGCTATCATGACCTTTACTTCATAGTAACTTTCCAGGGTCATAAATAACATAATCTGAGCCACCCCCTATAAGTCAATAAGAGCTTAATTATTTATATTTATATTTTAGATGTCCTCATTGTATGTACTCAATATAAAATACCAATGGCACTGTCCTAAATAAAAGTAAGTTCTTTTATTTTTATTTTTTTCTGAGACAGGATTTCTTTGTAGCATTGGAGCCCGTTCTGGAACTAGCTCATGTACACCAGGCTGGCCTCAAACTCAGAGTATAGTTATGTCTTAGCTCTAACTATATCTTTATAAGCCACAAAAACAGCGATGTGGGTTTTAAACATGATTTAACTGCTTGTTAGCATCTAGGTCTTGATTCTCAATACTTCCTTTTGGATCATGCTAGTATTTAATAGGAACCAGATCACCCCACCACCATCTTCCACTCTCTCGTACATCTCTCCCCCACCTCTTGAGCATATTTCCAAAGAGGAGATTCTATGTGGGGGGGATTCAGGGTTCAGACAATATATGGAATAATGGTATGGAGGTAAGATCGATATGTGGCTAGAATGTCTATACTGATAATATGAATCTGCTATCTACTAAGAGAAATAAGGAACACATAAAAGAAAGTAAGATTATTAATATATATATATCCTGAGTGAGGTAACCCAAACCCAGAAAGATGATTATGGTATGTACTCACTCATTAGTGGACCCTAGCTATAAAATAAAGGTCACTAAGCACTTAGCTCACAAGCCCAGAGAAGCCGAATAACTAGGTGAACCCAAAGAAAGCATACACAGAACCTCCTGGAAGTTGGAAGCAAACAGGATCATCAAGCAAAAGTT
>PVIU01018431.1:0-39050 GCA_004026605.1 Ondatra zibethicus
TGAATGCACTCCTTCCTAGGCCAGGAGGGATGGGGGTGGGCCTTGGACTTCTAACAGGGCAGAGTACCATGCCCTCTTTCAAGGAAGAAGGGGGAGGGAGGAGGGGTGGGGGGGTAGTGGGAGGTGACCGGGAGAAGGGGAAGAAAGGAAAAAAATTTTTATTTCTTTAATTATGTTCTTGAATGGAAAAAATAAAACAAAACAATGTATGGAAAAATAAATTAATTAATTAAAAAAAAGAAATATGTGGCCAGCTACCCACAATAGAGATTGATAAAGCTTTTAATAAAACTGATTAAATTTTACCTAGAAAAAAAAAAGAACAAATAGGTCATCTCCTTATAATTTCCTTGGCTTGTTGACAAATGATGGAAAATCATTTTTTAAAAGTTTGCTATTGACATGATGTTTTTTATGAAATATTGAGACCTCCAGCACATTTTCTATGAATAGTTGATCAATTTTTTTTCATTACCTTTGCTAGAGGGCCTGGCAAAACCATTTGGGCTTGGATGTGTGTTATGAGTTTGGGATGATTCCTAATTCTTATCATTTCTTGTAACTGAATAAATAAATAATAAATAAATAAAAAACAATTCTGTATCATTTGCTGTAAATTCAGTGGTCTCAATATGCAAAACAACTCATTCTGCATATTGTGAATCAGTAACAATGGTGAGAGGTTCTGTAAAATCCATTAATACATTGAGGAAAGCATTTAATTCTGACTTTTGGACAGAACCATAAGGGCCTTGAGCCATTTTACTTAAATATTCTGGTTTGTAACCTACCTTTACTGATTTATTTGCTTGAGTATAGAATATAGGGTGTCAAGATATTGGTGTCCCATACAAGGCAAGTTCTCTTTATAAATTTAATTATCTTGCTTTTGGGATATTTGTAGTTAATCTCCATCAAGAAAATATATTTCAAGATCTTTGCCATGGTTTACTTTCTTCCCATAGTTTGTCAATCTCATCATTAGTTAAGAGGTATTACATTTTCTGATGGTTCTGCTACTGGTATTTGACAAAGTCTCTATTTTCCTTTTATAATCAACTCAGAGACCTTTCCCACATGAGTTTCCATTTTTTTATACTCAGTTTATGTGGTAAAAAGATTCAATCTAATATGTTTTCTCTGCAATAATATTCCTGTAATAAAATGCTTACAGGATAAAATAATCAGAATTCAATCAAACTCTGAATCCAAATGATCCAGATGTACATCCTGTAATATCTTTTCTGCCAAAGCCAATTCTCTCTCAGCCTCAGCTGATCATTCTCTTGGAATGTTTAAGTCCTGGTTCCCATCTAAGGTTTTGAACAAATTACTCAGTTTATCATTTTCCACCCCAATAGTGGGTCAAATATTAAATATTAAATGTCTCCTAGAAATCTTCAAAAGCCACTAAGAGGCTGCAATTGATCTCTCCTTACTTTCACCTTTTCTATATCCTAAATAAATATTAAAATCTCATCTTTGTATTTTTCAGAAGTAATTTTTCCAAAACAAGGCAAAATTTTCTTTACTTCTACAAACAATCTTTCTAAAGTATCTATGTTTGAATCAGTTAGTAAAATGTCATTCATATAATGGAAAACTATACATTGAGGAATTGCTTATGTAACATTTCCAGAGACTGCAGTACAAAATATTGGCACAGGGTGGGGCTATTTAATATTCTCTATGGGAGAATCTTCCATTGGTATCTTTTAGCAAGCTGAAAATTATTATAAGTAGGCACCATAAAGGCAAATTTTTCTGTCTTTTTCTTTTAAAGGTATAGTGAAAAATGAACTTTTGCATCAATAGCTATAAGAAGCCATCCTCTAGGTAACAGAGAAGGCAAAGGAATTCCATATTGTCAAAAGCCCATTGTGTATATCACCTTATTAACAGCACTTAGATCTATTACTAGTCTCCATTTCCCAGATTTCTTTTTAATAACAAATACAGGAGAATTCCAAAAGCTGGTGGATTCTTCAACATGGTAAGCATTACCTGCTCTTATGACAGCTGTTCTAAGGCCTGTAGTTTCTCTGTTGATAAAAGCCATTGTTTAACCCATTTTGGTTTGTCTGTCAACTATTTGAAAGGTAGGGCTATTGGTGCCTTTGAAAAATCAGCAACTGTTGTGCCTTGTTATTGTACAACCTGAATGATCAGTGATTTTTCTTTGTAATACCTTCTAATATTTTTTCCCAGAAACATACATTAATTAATGGTCTGTTTCTAAGGTTGGGAGATGGTAATCTGAGTATTCCATTGCTGTAAAGAGTCATGCCCCCACAAGCTCATTGCTTCGTTAGCCATATATGGCTTTAATTTTCCTCTATGTCCTTCTGGTTCTGTACATCTGACACATCTCATGTTATTTTACATGAGACAAAAGTTCCAGTCCCTAAAACCTGAACATTTACCACCTGAAGAGGTCAATTAGTGTGCCAAGAATCTGGTACAATCATTTTTACATCCACACCTGTGTCTACAAGACCTTCAATGACAATGTCATTTACTCATATTTTTAATTTTGGTCTTTGTTCATTTATAGAAGTTTGCCAAAATAACTGCTTTATAGTTTCTCCTAAATTTATTGTTCTCTATTCTATAGCTGTTCTATAATCTTGAGCAGTGTGGTTTCTTACATTATGCATTAGCTTCTTTAATTGCTCTGGGAAGGAGTTTCCTCTATGATGACAGGAAATGACTGAACCAAATTGACATGGGGGCCTACAAGAGGCCCCTCAAGGAGTTTTCCAATGGCAAGGGGCTACCTTGACTTTCCCTTCTTGACATTCATTCATTGGTTCAATGCCTGCCTTTGCCACACATTCTATATAATCCTGAAGGGAGGAGTGTCCTGTTTAAATTATTTTCAGTAAAAAAACATTATTTATAGGAATTCCCTGTTTACAAATTCTTTTTAGTTGGCCTTGTTTACCACAATTGAAACATTTGACATCTAAATTTTTTCCCAAACCTCTGGAAATTATCTCTCCTATCCATGCATCATCATAGTCATGAATTCAATATTGATTGTTTCTCAATCCAAAACTGCAAGGATGCTGGTCTTACCTTTAAAGGCATAATTATCTTTTTGCATTGTGAATTATCATTTTCAGAAGCCAGAGATTCAATTATTATTTGTCTAGCTTCTGAATTCGTTATCATTCTATTTACTGCTGAAGTCAATCTTTGTAAGAAATCAGTGAAGGTTTCTTTCAAGCCCTGTATGACTTTAGTAAATGACTCAATTTTCTTTCCTACATCTTCAATTTTTTCTAAGTGTTTAAAGCTGTTGTACAGAATACAGCCAGGGTGTGGTCATCATATACAGATTGTCTTTGTACATTAGCATAATATCCCTCTCCAAGAAGTTGATCTTGGGAGAGTTCCCTCCCTCTAGTCCTACGTTGTTGTTCAATGGTCTTAGCCTTTCACCAACTCCTCCATTATAATTGAGGACCAGACTCTGAAACTGCTTTAACCAAGTCTCTTCAGTCTTGAGGGATAATTCTGTTACAAGTTGACCAAGAATTTAACATCTGCTTCACAAACAGTGAATTCATGACAACTTCCTTGAATCTCCTTAAATCTAACATTTCCACATGATTTCAATGAGCACATAAACATCCTTGGGGATAACTGTCATTTGGTAGTTTCCTTTAGGTGACTGAATATATTAAGATTGGTTGTTTAAAAATCTTAGGCTGTTCCTCTCTAACCTTATAATGCAACACTGAAACTGGTTCTCCTTTAAATTCCTCTGTCTAGATTTGAATGTCTCTATGATCTGTTTTAATAAGTTTTTCTAAGGCCTGTATCTTGGAACTCATATCAACCAATGTTTTTAGAGATAAACAAAGAATTTCAAGATGATAATTACATTGTCTCGATCCCAGTTGAGTATCCCTTCATTTAATTGATTTAATTGTTCTGAAATTAAATAATGAATTGCATAATCATAAAGAGATTTAACTCTCAATCATAATTGTACTTACCTATTTTGTTTTTTTCATTTTGTGTGTTTCCCATTTTTTTAATGTGGAAAAAACTCTCTCTCTCTTTTTTAACCTAATTCCCTCCATTAACAATTCAGAATTGTTTCACCAATTCTACTGCGATGACAATTCAAATGATGGTGAAGGGTGAAATTGATTTCTGCTGCATAGAACAGTAGAAGCCCTAGCAGATTTAAAGGCAACTACATAGTTTGGCAGCATCCCAAAAGGAGGTCCAGGGAAAGCTCAGAATCCACCTAGAGAAAATAAAAAACAAATCTAGCCAGCAGGGTGGTGACTTCAGCCTTTGCCAGTGACTAATAAGCCATAGGCGTACAGATTTTTTCATGAATTGATGCCCTAAAGTTGGGTGCCAAATGAAGCACAAACAAAATATCACCAAATCCAATGAGACTGATGATTTCTTGTTGCCTTCAGTCAAGATGTAGGAATCTCAGCTCCATCTCCAGTACCATGTCTGCCTGTTCACCACCATGTTGCACCATGATAATGATTAAACCTCTGAAAATATGAGCTACCAAAATTACATGATTTTCCTTTCTAAGAATTTCCATGGTCATAGTGTCTCTGCACAGCTATAGAAACCCTAATTAAGAAGCTACCTAGAGAGATGTCCCTTCCCCTTCTCTTGTGGGAGGGCAGGAGAAGAGGAATGGAGAAAGAACTGGAGTTGGTATGTAAAAAGAAAAATAAATTTTTAAAATAAAAAACAACAAAAAGAGAACATGTATATGTAATAACATATTAAAATATAAAACTATAAAAATATTGTATATAACATTTACACAATGAAGTACTACACAACAGTAAAAAAAAATGGCATCTTGAAATTTGCATGCAAATGAATGGAACTAGGAAAAAAAAACATCATGAGTAAAGTATCCCAGGCCCAGAAAGAAAAACATGGTATGTACTCACTCATAAGTGGACATTAGACATAAAGGAAAGGATAACAAGCCATAATCCCAAAGAAGCTAGGTAATGAGGAAAACCCTAAGAGAGATATACATGGATCACCCTGGAATGGGAAAACAGACAAGACCTCCTGAGAAAATTAGGAAAGGGGCAGAAGGGAGGGTGGAAGGAGATGTGGGGAAAAAGGGGAGAGAGGAGGAGAGCATGAGGAAATGGGATGCTCATGAAGGAGGAAGGACAGTGAGGGAGAGAAAAGAAATATATCTTGATTGAGGGAACTTTTAAGGATTATCCAGAAACATATCACTAGGGAAATTCCCAGGAATCCTCAAAGATAACCCAGCTAAGACTCTAAGCAACAATGGAGAGGATACCTAAATTGGCCTTCACCTGGAATCAGACTGATGACTACCTTCATTGTCACCATAGAACCTTCAATCAGCAACTGATGGAATCAGCAACTGCAATGAAGCATTGGGCCTAGCTACCTGAGAACAGCTCAAGAGAGGAAGGGGCATGAATATGAGCAAAGAGGTCGAAAACATGATGGTGATACCCATAGAAATAGCTCACCTAAGCTAGTGAGAGTTCACTGACTCTGAACTGATAGTGGGCAAACCTGCATAGACCCACATTAGGCCCACCAAATGTGGGAGACAGTTGTGAGGCTTGGACAGCCTGTGGGGGCCACTGGCAGTTTGACCAGGATTTATCCCTAGTGCTTGAACTAGCATCTTGGAGCACATTCTTTTAGGAAGGATACCTTTCTCAACCTAAATATGGAGGGAGTGCCTTGGTCTTCCCTGGAAGTTAAGTGTGAGACTTTGTTGACTCCCCATAGGAAACCTTACTCTTCTGAATAGTGGATGGGGGGTGGGGTGGGGAAAAAGTGGAGGAAGCAGGAAGAGGGAAGGAAGTGAAAACGGAGATAGCTATGTAAAATTAGAAAAGATTGTATTATAAAAATTCTTAATAAAATAAATGAGAGAGCTACCTAGGACAACTATGTTATTGCATAATTTTGTTATATAAAAAAGTGTGGGGGTGGTGATGTGGATCAAGGGTAAAGACAATTGCTGCCAAACATAGGGACTTGATCTGTCCCTGGGAATCACATGGTGAAAGTCAAGAAACAACTCCTCAACATTGTCTTCTGACCTCCACATGCACCATGGCATGATTCTCCAATAAACAAGTAAATGTACTTTAAAGAAAATGTAACAAGTGATTGGTGTTTGTTGACTTTCTATGGCTAATTATTTCTGTTTGCTAATTACCAAGAGAGCCCTTGTCTCAGTTAATGGTAAGCAAGCAGATAATACTTGTGCTATGCATACTTCTGTGGCTATAATATGATACTTAAAGGAGTAGAGGATCACCAGAGTTGGGAATGCCCACTTTTGAATTGGTCTAGAGTGTGTAACAGTATTCAGCTGTATCAAAATCTAAATTTGTCTTATCAAAAATGTCAAATTCAAGAATTAATTGATAATGGCAAACTTTTCTTAGACAAGTTCTAATCTTTTTCTAATCATTAGCATCTTATAGTGAACTAAAGCATTAACAGGCCAATACTATCACAAAATTTGCAAAATCATGATTTTCTTAAATCCATTCTAACCAAAAGACAAGAAAAAGATTATGTAATGGGTGAAAGCCCAAATGCAATACTGATTTTAAGCAATTGTCTCAGTCTCTGAGCAGTAGCAAAAACCCTTAGGCTACCCTCCTCATATCTGAAGAGGGGCTCCAGTCACTCCTTGTAATGAGTCTTTTTTTCCCTGAGGGAAAAATTGAGGTCCCAGTTCTCAGGTTCTCTCAACATTTCAACAGCAGACTGAATACCTCATTGGCAATCTGAGTTCTGTGTCTGAATGTATAAAATAGACAAATGTTCCATCTGCATTTCTGGTATGGCTCCAAAGTAAACAGGACTCACTAGGTCTGGAAGTTTGCACATGGAGTCAATCAAAAAACTAGGAATCACCAGTTGTCACCACAATCCTCTTTCCCTTGTCAGACTGTAGCATGATGTTGCGGGTCAGGAACACTGGTTCAGGTACCTATCTCCTTGGCCTTCAGCATGGCAGTGCAAGGAGGTCAGGATCACAGGTTCAGGAACCTCTTTCTACTTCTCCTAAGGTCATCAGTGGTTGCAATGTCATCACGGTCAGAACTCCTCTGTTGCATATGCAGTCATGTCATCCAGCTTTATTTTTTTCTGCAAAAAAAGCACAATCATATCCTTGAGCCCAAATTAATACAGGTTTGGGCCCTTTTCATAATCCAGTCTAAGGGTATTCTCACCTTGCCTTAGTGCCATCATGCCAAAGTCTATCCACAGCAGATTGATCATGGGCATCCATTTTCAAGAAGTTTAGCGTAAAAAGTGCATGGCTAGAGACATTATCTGGCATTGGTAGATATAACCCTCCAGTTTTTATTTTTTGAAGTTGTGTTTTTAAGGAGCCATGGGCATGCTCCACAATTCCTTGTCCTTGAGGATTCTAAGTAATACCCGTCTTATTAGATATTCTTGTTAGATATTCCATTGGGAACAAAATTGTTGAAATGTTTTACTAACGTATCTGAACCCATTATCTGTCTTTATGATTTTTG
Source organism: Ondatra zibethicus (assembly GCA_004026605.1). NCBI lineage: Eukaryota > Metazoa > Chordata > Mammalia > Rodentia > Cricetidae > Ondatra > Ondatra zibethicus. The sequence continues at coordinate 7,560 of PVIU01018431.1, forward strand.
GAGTTCCCATGCATAAAAATCATTTTAAGGAATGAGTTATTAGATGCTTAGTGGCTTCTCCAGTTAGTGCAGTGGCCATTAAGAACCATGAATATGTATCAATTGTATCATGTATCATGCACATATCTTAATTTTCCAAACTCTGCAATGTGAGTAACATCCATTTGTCATAAATGATTAGGAAGTAGTGCTCAGGGATTTACCCCCAGATTGAGGTACAGATAAATACTGTGGGCATATATCACATTGCTTAACAATTTGATGATCAATTTCTCTTGTTAATCTAAATTGTTTTCTTAAACTTATACTATTCTGATGATGCAGAGCATGTGATTGCTGAGCCAGCCAACCTGAGATAAAACAATTATTTTTGTAAGCCTATTAGCTACAGCATTACTGTCAGCTAATGAACCAGGAAGATTTGAATGCACTCTGATATGCCCTACAAAGCATAGCAATCTTTCTGTTGTATGGCATTTTGAATTTGCTGGAACACCATCTTAACTCGCTTATTGCTAGTCTCAATACATGGGATGGTTTCTAGGACTTGAAAAGCATTATATATACATTGGCTGTCAGTACATAGATTAAATGCCTTATTTGCAAAAAGTTGAAATACTATAGCAACAACTGGCAGTTCAACTATTTGAGCTGAGGCCAGTTTTTGTTTGCACTACATGTTCTTCACCATTAACCACATATGCAGCTCTTCCATTAGAAGAACCATCTGTAAAAATTAACATAGCATTCCTTTTTTTTTTTTTTTTTTGGTTTTTTGAGACAGGGTTTCTCTGTAGTTTTGGAGCCTGTCCTGGAACTAGCTCTTGTAGACCAGGCTGACCTCGAACTCACAGTGATCGCCTATCTCTGCCTCCCAAGTGCTAGGATTAAAAGCGTGCGTCACCACTGCCTGGCTAGCATAACATTCTTTAAGGGAACTTTTGGTACAACTTTAGGGAAAATAAAGGAATATAGTTGTGCAAATTGCAGCAATGGATCATCTGGAAAAAGATTATTAATCTGGCCTTCAAATTGAGCAAACACAATTGCCCAAGAATCACTGTTTTGAAACAACCAATCAATTTGTTGATCAGTATAAGGAACATTGGTCATAGCAGGTTCTCTGCCAAAATATCTTCTAGATTTCATCTTGCTCTTCTGTGCTAAGCAAACTACTGCTTCAAAATAAGGGTTTAATACCTTAACTGGCAAAACGGGAAGGTGCAGCCATAAAAGTGAACCATTTTGCCGTAAAACTGCTGTAGAAGTAAGTTTTGTAGAAAATAGACATACTTGCCAAGGCTTATCATAATTAATGTAATTAATTATAATAATGTATTTGTTGTTTCTGTATAGCATACTCTACCTGGGAGAGTACCTGTCTGGCAGGTTCTGTAAGCTAACTATAGGAAATTGAATCACTGTTCCCTTTAAGAATTTTACTTAGTGGTCCTAGGTCTCCTATAGGATATTTGAAATAGGGTCTCAGCTATTAGATGTTTACCAACAACTTTTGGAAATCATTTAGAGTCTTTAAACCATCCTTTCTGATTTCTCATTTTTGAGGTTTAACTTCTCTATGATGTAACATATGACCTAAATACTGGAAAGATGGTGTGTCTGCACTTTCGCTGGCACAATGATTAATTCTGCATGGCCAAGGCTCTGTAGTCCATATGTCTAAAGTAAAATTCTTTCATCTCTATGGGCAAATAAACAGGATATCATACATACAATAGACAATATAAACCTGTGGAAATCGATCTCTAACACTTTGTGTAGCCTTAGCTACAAACTGTTTGCCATACCCTGAGGTAATATATTCCAATGATATCTTTTCATTGGCTCTCTGAAATTAACTGAGGGAATACTAAATGCAAATTGTTGACAATCTTGTGGGTGGCAAATGGGTGGTATAAAAACAATCTTTTAAGTCTAAAATAATTTTATGGTTTCCTTTCGGTATAGCTGTAGGAGAAAGCAGCCCAGGTTGTAATGCTCCCATCAGCAGCATGGTCGCATTAACCTCCCTTAAGTCCTGAATTAATCTCTACTTCCCTGATTTCTCTTTAACAACAAAAATTAGAGAATCCCATGGCAAATTAGATGATGTAATGTGACCATTATCCAGATGTTCCTGCACCAGCTTCTCGGCAGCATGTTAATTTTTCTTCTGTTAGAGGCCACTGATTTACCCATTAGGCTAGTCACTTTTCCAGACAATTGGGTTTGCATGGAGTACAGGTTTTTCGGTGGCCTCTCCTAAAAAATACCCTAATCCTGCCTTGGGAGACCTTTGATTAGGTATGATAGAATCGATTCTTCCCTTATTTTCCTTGCCTAGACCTTAATTAGGTAATAATCCTTGTTGAAACATTTGTTTAGCAACCACTGTGTTGAAGAATATAAATATACCCCCATTCTGGTCATAATATCTTGGCCCCATAAGTTTGCAAGTAAATGAGGAACAATATACCACCAAAAAGTTACTTCATGGCCTTCTCCATTCTTCCAGTAAAGCTCATTACTACTTTGTTCAGGATTTGAGTCTGTGTAATAGTCTCCCTTTTGGGCCATTTAGTAGGCCACTGGCTGGCAGTAATAGGGGAAATAACTGCACAAGTATCCAGAAGACCAAAAAAACTTTTCCCATTTATAAACATGGTGAGTTCTAGCCTCTGAGGACCTATGGCTTGTAGCCAATAGGCATCAGATGAACCAAATACGGCCTTTCCTCTCTTATCTTTCCTAATTTGATTTTGGTTTGCACAGTGGGAATTAAATTAATTGTGCAAGGCTCTGACCTGTCTTTCCCACAGAAACTCCAGTGAGTCCTAACCTTGATTTCTCCTTCAAAATCAATAACTCCAGGGGCAACAATAATACCTTGCATAGTGGTACTACTTCTCCCCAACAATCATACCATAGTGCCCTCTGATAAGGACCCATAAACCCCAGTGGGGAAAGCTTGCATCCCCATTTTAGAAGTCAGAATTATATATAGGGAAGAGCTGGGATCAAGCACTGCACTGCCTGAGGTTGCTCTGCAAAGGTCCTGAATGGATGTCCTTGTGGGAGAACAGGTTGCTGGATTGCCCCCAAAATTTGTCTCAGACCTCAGGCTGGCCCCTGTGTCCATTTCCCGAATGGGGGTTGCCTTGGCCATCTCTTTTTGACCTGCACTCGCTAGTCCAATGTTTCCCTCTCTTGGATCTCTTACATAGTCCTGGTTTCCTTCCTGTCCTAAGGCTTACTCTCCTATCAAGACATTGCCTGATCTGATACCCCATAAAACCACACCCAAAACAGTTTCCAGGAGGGTCTGTAGCTCTCATTCTCCCTGGGCCTTGATTTCATATGTTGGGAGAAAACATCATTAACTATCTTTCCCTGAAAAGCAGTGGCTATGACCAGTCCCTGATAATATGAGTGGCTAATATCAGAACAAATCCAAATAAAATCAATAATGTTACTTTGCTTTCTAAAAGTCCTTAAAACAGCCTTAACATTAACATTCTCAAAGCCTAGCTGTTTAACTATCAAAAGTCCTGCTTCTGTGTCTCCAATCAAATTGTTTGATGTCTGTGTTGATCTGGAGACAAAAGTCTTGTAACAATTTGTCTGGTATCTGTCTTATACTAGACAGCCTGCTCTCTAGAAGATGGGAGTCTATTCCAGGCCTTTTTGGCAGCTGCATTAATTTGAGCATATGCTGCCACATCAAAATTTAACTGCTGGTCTGTCCCTGTATAAGGTCCTTCACCCACAACCATTTCATAAGAAATAGGAACTTGTTGGGTTCTGTTTCTCTCAGCTGTGGCCTGACATTGTTCTACAAACTCGGTTTTCCATAATAGATAGTCCCTCATGATGGGCAAGCTTTGGCCAACTGCTTCCAATCCCCTGGGAGCAGAACTTCTAGTGACATGTTTTCCAGTAGAGTCTTTGTAAAAGGAGCCATGGTGCCTTATTGAGTACAGGCTGCTTTTAATTCTTTGAATAACTTAAATGATATGGGAATATGTACCCTGAGTAGATTTCCTTGAACGTTTCTTTGATCCATTACAGGAAACAATTGAAATCCTTGCATATTTTCCCCTCTGTGAGCAGCTTCTCTGATGCTAGCTTGCAAGGGTCACTCGTGTTTTTTGTTTGTTTGTTTGAAAATATGAGCAGACTCATGTTTAATGTTAAGTGTCTGCCTTGATCTTGAAGCTGTTTGTACTGAAGGTGGATCTAAGCCAGCTACTATTGTAGGAAGAGAATTGCTCTTCTGATATGAGGAAATCTGCAAAGTTTCTAGTTTCTGTAAAAGTGTTATTACATGCCTTTTAGCTTCTGCTGAATTTTATCATCATGTTCCTGTCTCTCAGCATTGCTGGTCATTGACAAGGGAGGTGAAACTCCTCATCACAGTCCTCCGAGTCATCAGACTCTGACTCCATCAGACCCAGTCCTGTGAACACCTCTAGCAGCTCTTCTAATGGTTCAGAGGGTTCTGTTTTCCTTCTGTTTGGTTCAGGGGGAATTACTTCCTTCTGTTTAGGATTTAAATCCAAGCTCTCCTGTATTAGTGCCCAGAAATGAAGTGTATCTGTAGAGATGCTTTCTGGCCAATATTTGTAATAATGTTGTTGGAATTTAATCCCAATATCTTTCCATGTTGCAGCATCCAAGGTCCTGTGCTCAGAAAACTGAGGACATAGCTGCTGTATAAATTTCAAAAATGAATGTATTTACTGCTGCTGTACTCAGGCTCCCCTGTCCTTTAAAATATCTCCAAGTAACTGTACAAGCATTTGATTACTTTTTTCCTTACCTGTAACTACAGTTCTTATTTACAAGTTTTACTCCTGATTTTTTGCCCTGACTTTTGCTTTCCTATCTACTATTTAATTCTGAGCATTCATCACTTACCTCTCCACATGTGGTGCAATTTTCTCACAGGGTCCCTCACATGCTCTCTTGGTCACTTGGACACACTTCTGTGCCTTTTGGGGTTCACCGGACAGCCCCACCTTTCAGTGCCATTTGTCGGGGACCACAAAATTACCTCTTGCCAGGATAGAGGCATGGAGATTTAGAAATATTTAGTAAAGATATGAAGACACAAAAGAAAATAGTACAATGGAGAAACATATAGGTTAGTGTTGGGAGAAAATTCCAGTGAATACTGAAATTCGCCTGTGTTTAATTTCCAATTATTTAAAATACACCTGACTGCAAACAGTAGTAGTAAGACAAAAGACTGCATTAACATGATACAAGGAAATGATCAGACCAGTTGAAGGCTGTGGGCTATATCCACAGTTAAACATTCTGTTGCTAGAACAAAGCAAGTCACACCCACCCTAGACCAAAACATTCTGTAGGCAAACTACTCCCTGGATGGAATTCAAAGTTATCTCCATAAAAGAACTGGACCCTTAGTTGGATCCTTAGACTCTTGTTTGAGGTAGGAACAATCTACTTCACTATTCCTGGAGTAGTAGGTCTGGCTATTAGCCACACTTGTTGACAATAACCTTGAGAGAGCAGAACTCTCTGACCTGTGCCTAGATGGGACCTTTGTTGAGGTAGAAGCACAAAACCCTTGAAGGAACTAAAGGTAAGTTCCAACTCTTTGACCTTTGGCCAAGGTGGAAACAGGCTAATATTTTCAGGCCTGGAGACCTCTACTTCCTTCTAGCAAATTCCACTTTCATGTCTGTTTTGGTGTGTATGACCCACTAAGTTTATTTAAAGTTTCTTGCCAGAATGTGGGTAGAATGCAACCTCCAGGAACACAGAGTGACCAATGGGGTAACTGGAACCATGGCACTGAATGGACAATGAGGAGCAGCCATTTGAGCCTTGGATCCACTGGCACCTGGAAGATTAATCACCAGAATCACTGACAGCCCCAACTACACCAATCAGAGGAAATGATGAGTAGACAAGGTAAGAACTCATGTAACAAAACAAAGAGCAACATGACACCAGTAAAATCTAGTAACCCTACAACAGCAAGGTTGTTCACACTCTCCATATCTATTCAATAGAGTTCTTGAGGTCCTAGCTAGAGCAATAAGACAACAAAAGGAGATCAAGTGGATACAAATCAGAAAAGAAGTCAAACTCTCACTATTTGCTGATGATATGATAGTTTATATAAGCAACCCCAAAAATTCTACCAAGGAACTTCTACAACTCATAAACACTTCAGTAATGTAGCAGGATGCAAGATTAACTCAAAAAACTAATAGCCCTCCTGTACATAGAATATAAAGGGCTGAGAAAGAAATCCGAGAAATATAACCCTTCACAATAGTCACAAATAGCATAAAATATAAAATATCTTGGAGTAACTCTGACCAAACTAGTGGAGGACTAGTATGACAAGAACTTTAAGTTTTTGAAGAAAGAAACTGAAGAAGACACCAGAAAGTGGAAAGATCTCCCATGCTCTTGGGTAGGTAGAATTAACATAGTAAAAATGATAATCTTACCAAAAGCAATCTACAGATTCAATGCAATCCCTACTAAAATCCCAGCAAAATTCTTACAGACCTCACAAGAACAGTACTCATCTTCCTACGGAAAAGCAAAAAACCTAGGAGAGCCAAAACAATACAATAAAAGAATTTCTGGAGGCATCACAATCCCTGACTTCAAACTATATTACAGAGCTACAGTTTTGAAAACAGCCTGGTATTGGCATAAAAACTGACAGGAGACTATGGATGCAAGCCCAGACTACTGTACCCAGCAAAGCTTTCATTCACCATTGATGGAGAGAACAAGATATTCCATGACAAAAACAGATTTAAACAATATATATCTACAAACCCAGCCTTATAGAAAGTACTAGAAGGAAAGCCTCAACCAAAGGAAGCTAACACCCCTAATAACACAGATATCTGGTAATCCCCACCAGCATAACCCAAAGAAGGGAAACACACAAACACTACTACTGAAAGAAAACCGGAGCTAACAACCACTGGTCATTATTATCGCTTAATATCAATGGTCTCAATTCACCTATAAAAAGATACAGGCTAAAAGAATAGATTTGTAAACAGGATCCAGCATTCTGCTGTTTACAAGAAACACACCTCAACCTCAAAGACAGACATTATCTCAGAGTAAAGGGTTGGGAAAAGGTTTTCCAATCAAATGGAAGTAAGAAACAAGCAGGTGTGGCTATTCTAATATCCAACAAAATTGATTTCAAATTAAAATCAATCAGAAGAGATGGAGAAGGACATTTTATACTCATAACAGGAACAATTCATCAAGATGAAGTCTCAATCCTGAATATACATGCCCCTAATTTAAGAGCACACACATATGTAAAAGAAACATTACTCAAACTTAAATCACACATTAAACCCCACACACTAATAGTAGGAGATTTCAACACTCTTCTCTCACCAATGGACAGATCAAACATATAGAAACTTAACATAGAAATAAGAGAACTAACAGATGTCATGAATCAAATGGACTTAACAGACATCTATAGAACATTCCACCCAAACAGGAAAGAATATACTTTCTTCTCAGCATCTCATGGAACCTTCTTGAAAATTGATCACATTCTTGGTAACAAAGCAAACACCCACAGATTTAAAAAAATGGAGTAATCCACTGTGCTTTGTCAGATCACCATGGAGTAAAGTTAGAATTCAAAAACACTACTCCTCCCAGAAAGCCTACAAACTCATGGAAACTGAGCAGTCAACTACTGAACCACTCCTGGGTCAAGGAAGAAATAAAGAAAGAAATTAAAGTCTTCCTTGAATTCAATGAAAATGAAGGCACAACATATCCAAACCTATGGGACACTATGAAAGCACTGCTAAGAGGAAAGATCATAGCACTAAGTGTCCACATAAGGAAAATGGAGAAAGCTCACATCAGCGACCTAACACCATGCCTGAAAGCTATAGAAAAAAAAGAAGCAGACTCAACCAAAAGGAGAAGAAGACAGGAAATAATCAAGTTGAGGGCTGAAATCAACAAAGTAGAAACACAGAAAACCATACAAAGAATCAATGAAACAAAGAGCTGATTCTTTGAGAAAATCAATGAGATTGATAAACCCTTATCCAAACTAATCAAAAGGCAGAAAGATAATATCCAAATCAACAAAATCAGAAATGAAAAGGGGGACATCACAACAGACACTGAGAAAATTCAGAGAATCATTAGGTCCTACTATAAAAATCTGTTCTCCATGAAACTGGAAAATGTAAAAGAAATAGACAATTGTTTAGATAGATACCATCTACCAAACTTAAATAAAGACCAGGTGAGCAATTTAAATAGACCTATAAGGCGCAAGGAGATAAACGCTAACATCAAAAACTTCTCAATCAAAAAAAGCCCAGGGCCGGATGGTTTCAGTGCTGAATTCTACCATATATTTCAAGAAGTGCTAATACCTATACTCAACAAAGTGTTCCATAATAGAAACAGAAGGCTCACTGCCAAACTCTTTTTATGAAGCTACAGTCACACTGATACCAAAACAGCACAAAGACTCAACCAAGAAAGAGAATTACAGACCAATCTCACTCATGAACATTGATGCAAAAATTCTCAATAAAATTCTGGCAAATCGAATCCAAGAACACATCAAAATAATCATCAATCATGGCCAAGTAGGCTCCATCCCAGAGATGCAGGGCTGCTTCAACATACGAAAATCAATCAATGCAATCCATCATATAAATAAACTGAAAGAAAAAAACAGATGATCATTTCATTGGATGTAGAAAAAGCATTTGACAAAATTCAACACCCCTTCATGATAAAGGTCTTGGAGAGATTAAGGATCATATCTAAACATAATAAAAGCAATATACAGCAAGCTGACAGCTAACATCAAATTAAATGGAGAGAAACTTAAAGCAATTCCACTAAAATCAGGAACAAGACAAGGCTGTCTGCTTTCTCCATATCTCTTCAACAAAGTTCTTGAAGTTTTAGCAATAGCTATAAAACAGAATAGGGAGTTCTTGGGGATTCTAATTGCAAAGGAAGAAGCCAAACTTTCGTTATTTGCAGATGATATGATAGTGTACATCAATGACCTCAAAACCTCTACTAAAGAACTTCTACAGCTGATAAATACTTTCAGTAATGTGGGAGGATACAAGATCAACTCAAAAAAATCAGTAGCCCTCCTATACCCAAAGGATAAAGAAGCTGAGAGGGAAATCAGAGAAACATCACCTTTCACAATAGCCACAAATCACATAAAATATCTTTGAGTAACACTAACAAAGAATGCAAAAGACCTATTTGACAAGAACTTTATGTCTTTGAAGAAAAAAATTGAAGAAGATACCAGAAAATGCAAGGATCTCCCATGCTCTTGGATACGAAGGATCAACATAGTAAAAAATGGCAATCTTACTGCAGGCAATCTATAGATTCAATGCAATCCCCATTAAAATCCCAACACAATTCTTAACAAACCTTGAAAGAACAATACTCAACTTCATATGGAATAACAAGAAGCCCAGGATAGCCAAAACAATCCTATACAATAAAGGAACTTCCAGAGGCATTACCATCCCTGACATTAAGCTCTATTACAGAGCTACAGTAATGAAAACAGCTTCGTATTGGCATAAAAACAAAGACATTGACGAATGGAATCGAATTGAAGACCTGGATATTAATTCACACACCTATGAACACCTGATTTTTGACAAAGAAGCAAAAAAGATACAATGGGAGAAAGAAAGCATCTTCAACAAATGGTGCTGGCATAACTGGATGTCAACCTGTAGAAGAATGAAAATAGATCCATATCTGTTGCCATGCACAAAACTCAAGTCCAAATGGATTAAAGATCTCAATGTAAATCTGACCACACTGAACCTGATAGAAGAGAAAGTGGGAAGTAACCTTCAATGCATGGGCACAGGAGACCACTTCCTAAATATAACCCCAGTAGCACAGCCAATAATAGCATCAATAAATAAATGGGACCTCCTGAAACTGAGAAGCATCTGTAAAGCAAAGAACACAGTAAATAAGACAAAAAGACCACCTACTGAATGTGAAAAAATCTTCACCAACCCCACATCAGACAAAGGACTGATCTCCAAAGTATATAAAAAAGTCAAGAAATTAGACATTAAAATTCTAAATAACCCAATTAAAAAGTGGTATACTGAAATAAACAGAGAATTCTCAACAGAAAAATTTCAAAAAGCCAAAAGATATTTAAGGACATATTCTTCTTCCTTAGCTATCAGGTAAATGCAAATCAAAGCAACTTTGAGATATCATCTTACTCCCATCAGATTGAATAAGATAAAAAACACTAAGATAGATTATGCTGGAGAGGTTGTGGAGCACAGGGAACACTCATCCATTGCTGGTGGGAATGCAAACTTGTGCAACCACTTTGGAAATCAGTGTGGTAGTTTCTCAGAAAACTGGGAATCAACCTACCTCAGGATCCAGCAATTCTACTCTTGGGAATATACCCAAAAGATGCTCAATCATACCACAAGAGCATTTGTTCAACTATATTCATAGCAGCATTACTTGTAATAGCCAGAACCTGCAAACAACCTAGATGCCCCTCAACTGAAGCATGGATTAAAAAAAAGTGTGGCACGTCTACACATTAGAGTACTACTCAGCAGTAAAAAGTAATGACATCTTGAATTTTGCATGCAAATGGATGGGATTAGAAAACATCCTGAGTGAGGTAACCCAGCCCCCCCAACAAAACGAATATGGTATGTATTCACTCATAAATGGATACTAGTCATAAACAAGGGCAACAAGCCTTCAGGATCCTAGAGAAACTAAGTAATAAGGTGAACCCAAAGAAAAACATATATAGACCAACCTGGAAATTTGAAACAGACAAGATCATCAGACACAATTTGGGAGCAGGGGGACAGGGAGTAGAAGAAAGGGGAGAAGGGGAGTTGAGGAGAACTTGAGAGAATGGGATAGTCGAGATGTAGGAAGGACAGATATGAGAGCAAGGAAAGAGATATCTTGCTTGAGGGAGCCATTGAGGGAGGTAGCAAGAAACCTGGCTCTAGAAAAATGCCCAAGAACCCACAGGGATGACCCCAGCTGAGACCCTAAGCAATAGAAGAGAGGGTGTCTGAACTGGTTTTACCCTATAGTCAGACTGATGATTATCTTAAATATCACCTTAGAACCTTCGTCAAACAACAAATGGGAACAGAGGCAATGACCCACATCAGAGCACTGGACTGAACTCCCAAGATCCAGCTGAAGAGTGGAAGGAGTGAGAGTATGAGCAAGGAATCCAAGACCATGAGGAGTTCGTCCACTGAGACAGTTTGCTTGAGCTAATAGTCACTCACCAACTCCAACTGGACTGGGAGTGAATGAACATGCAAACAACCAAGCTTCTTTGAAGGGGGTTGACAGTTGGGGCCGAATGAGGGGCACTGATAACGACACTGGGGTGTTTCTCTGCTGCATGTACAGGCTTCATGGGATTCTATTCTCTTTGGATGTAAACTTTTCTCAACTTAGATGAAGTAGGGAGGGTCTTGGACTTTCCAGAGGATGGGGGGGCATGGCACTCTCTTAGGGTTGGAGGGGGTGGGGTGGGAGGGCCTTGGAGGGAGAGGGAGGGGAATAGGAGGAGGGGAGGGAGTGGAAATTTGGATTGTTTTTTTTAAGTAATAATAAAAGCAAAAAACAAAAAAATGGAGTACAGACCTAAACAGAGAACTCTCAACAGAGGAATCTAAAATGGCTGAAAGACACTTAAGGAAATTCTCAACATCCTCAGTCATCAGAGAAATCCAAATCAAAACAACTCTGAGAGTCCATCTTACACCTGTAAGAATGGCCTAGATCAAAAACACTGATTACAACTTATGCTGAAAGGTGTGGAGTAAAGGGAACACTCCTGCATTGCTGGTGGGAGTAAAAGCTATACAGCCTCTCTGGATATCAGTATGGTGATATCTCAGAAAATTAGGAAACAACCTTCCTCAAGACCCAGCAATACCACCTTTGTGTATATATCCAAAGGATGCTCAATCGTGCCACAAGGACATGTGCTCAACTATGTTCATAGCAGCTTTGTCTGTCATAGCCAGAACCTAGAAACAGCCTAAATGCCCCTCAGCCAAAGACTGAATAAAGAAAATGGAGTACTACACAGCAGAAAAAATAATGACATCTTGATATTTGCAGGCAAATGGATGGAGCTAGAAAACATCATTTTGAGTGAAGTAACCCAGACCCAGAAAGACAATTATCATATGTACTTACCCTTAAGTGGTTTCTAAACATAAAGCAAAGAAAATCAGCCTACAAATCACAATCCCAGAGAACCTAGACAACAATGAAGACCCTAAGAGAGACTTACATAGATCTAATCTACATGGGAAGTAGTAAAAGACAGGATCTCCTGAGTAAATCGGGAGCATAGGGACCATGGGAGAGGATTGAAGGGGAAGAGAGAGGCAGGGAGGGGAGCAGAGAAAAATGTAGATCTCAATAAAAATCAATTTTAAAAAGGAAAAGAAAAAATACTATATTGAAAAAAAAGAGTCAATAAGTTGTGTGCCTTTTAGTGGTCCCACTGGTTTTTATCATCGGAACAGTGAAAGGGAGGCTTCCCATCCATGGGCTCCACTGAAAGGCAGGCTTTCCATACATGGGCTCTTCGAAGAACAAACCACAACCAAACAACAGCATTCTGCACTTGACCCTCATAGTTCATGTCGATATCAGAACAGGAATGTATTCATTTCATGCCAATAGTGCCAAAGTCTTGTCTCATTCCAACATCACTCAGAAGTCTAAGTTCAAAGTCTCCTCTGAGGCTCAGGACAAACAACCTGGAAGTCAGTCTGAAAACTGAAAAACAAGTTGTAGCATACTTGAAAGTACCCTTCGAGGGGAGACAAAACCTATCACGGCAAGCATTAAGTCCTAAATCACCAAGAATGACTATCTGTGCATACTGCAGCAGGCTCACAAGGCCTTGGACATCTCTGTTTCCTTGACTTGGCTTGTGAGAGGCTACACGATTGTCTGCTTGACTGAGCTGGCTTCCTACACTGACTGCAGCTTTCCTAAGTAGGTATGTCATACTCTACGTTGCTCTGCCTCTTCGTAACTATGAGTCTCAGCTTCATTTTTATACCTCTTCCCCTTTGAGGGCATTCTTTAGGGACTTTAATACTGTTGCCAACATTTGTCTGACCTCCCAAACTTTCTTTGAGAATGTTGTTGGAAGCCCCCATGACTACAGCACTCTTGCATTCTGTGAGTCTGAAAGACCAAGCACCATGTAGATGCCTCCATCTGCCATCTGCATCAACTATGCTTAAGCCAACATGAACCATGGTTGCTGCTGAGGATTGATCAACTAGGAAGCAGGGAGCTGAATCTCAGCATGTCCCTTTGGTAAAACAAGAGGCAGAGCTCAGAAACACCCAGGGGTGGCCTCTTCTTAGGCTCTGACTCTTTCAAGGTCTCACTATCTCTTAATATGATCAGATTTGGGGCCAATCTTCCAATATACCAACTCACATGGGACAAAGTACAACCAATACACAGTATCTTAAGTTTCAATATATAATACATTTGAGGGTTCCTAACAAACCCTCAAAAAGCTGTAAGTGTACATGAAAACGATGATCCTCACTTCACAAAAAGAGGATTGGCAATTCAGAGACTTGAAAGTAATACAGTTTGTTTGACAAACTCTCCCAGAATGACAGGATGACAGGAATACTGACTGAGCACAGAGAATGCTTTCTAAACCCCAACACATCCATCTTTCCTTCTCTCTCTTTTTCTCTCTCTCTTTCTCCCCTTCTCCTTTTCCCTCTCCCTCTCTCTCTTTTATTTTTTGAGCCAAATCTCAGTGTATAGCCCTTGCTGTACTAGATCATGCTATATATACTAGGTTGTCCTTGAAATCACACACATCCACCTGCCTCTGTCTCCCGAGTGCTGGAATTATAGGTGTGTGCTACCAAACCTAGGCTTTCTTCCCTTTCTTACAGAGTGATCAGGAGGGTACAATATTTTCTTTTCTTTATTTGTTTAATCTATCTATTTACTTATGGCAACTGCTTTTTATTTATGTATTTTATGTTCATTAGTGTGAGGCTGTCTTCCAGATCCCCTAGAAGTGAAGTGACAGACAGTTGTAAACAACCATGTGGGTTCAGGGAATTGGACCCAAGTCCTCTGGAAGAGCCGTCAGTTCTCTTAGCCACTGAGTCATCTCTACAGTCTTAGGCAGGCACAATCTTATGAGTCTTCTCAATATTACATTTCCCTCTGTCTACCTTTGTTTTTCTCATTAAAGGTTGGATGTGGGTTCATCTCCATCTTTTACTATCTGTTTATTTATGTTTTTCAGGTACCAATCAATCAAAATGAACCACAGTCATCTCTGTCTGTCTCTGGAATGTCTTACTGTTGCTCCATTAAGTAGACAGATATGGTAGCTGCTCCATATAGTAAATGATTTAACTTTTGCACCCAGTCATGAAGCAAATGGACAGGCAGGGTGGTGGAGGTGGTGATGCTGCTGATTCTCAGTTCCTTTTTCTTTTTATTCAGTCTAGAACCACAACCTGTGGCATGGGTCTTCCACCTCAACCACCTCATCTGGAGCTGTGCTTGATGGCACATTCTTCTAATCAAAGTATTTGGGAGGGAGAAACAGGAAGATCTATGAGTTTGCAAAGATCTGTAAATCAGCCTAGTCTAAATTCCCAAACAGCCAGGGTTACACAGAGAAACCCTGTCTCCAAAACAAATAACCAAACCAAAGCAAAAAGCCATCTAGAAACAATCTTTCAGAGATGCCCAGGGTTTTGTTGTTGTTGTTCCATGGTGATCTAATCCCCATGAAGCTGTCAATCAAGATGAACCATCATTCTCCTCCTCTCTCTGATGTTTCTCACTCCTTTTTCACCTGCCCCCTTCACTGTCAGTGCACTTTCAAATGCTTGATTTTATGCTCTGTGAATTTTACCTCTGTCCATTGGAAAAATCATCTCAGCCATCTATGCTAACAAGTACTGAGCAAGGCACTAGAGATGGATGACTCATGTTTGTAGCCTCTGTTCCTAGAAGGCAAGAGAAGCAGGAGTTCAACATCATTTTCAGCCACATAACAAATTTGAGGGTAGATTGGACTACACTCGACCTTGTCTTCAAAAACAAAAACAAACAAACAAGACTTGGTACTCTGTAGAATCTACTGTTGTGTTGAGGGTCCTGCCCAGCCAGTCTCAGCCTCCTACTGACTATCCAGGGTCAGATTTTTAATGTCAATACCACAAGACTCACAGATTGGGAGCTGGGGAAGTTCTTGCCTTGCATGAGTGAGTTAGGTAGTCGAAATCCACCATTAAAAATGGGCAAGGTGACTGACTTAGTCAGGATTTCTATTGCTGCAATGAAGCACAATGACCAAAAAGTAAGTTGGGAAGGAATGGTCTTAACTGGCTTACACTTCTTCACTATAGTCCTTCACTGAAGGAAACCAGAGAAGAAACTCAAACATCGCAGGAATCTGGAGGCAGGAGCTGATGCAGAAATCATGGAGGGGCGCTGCTTACTGGTTTTCTTAAAGAACTCAGGATGAACACCCCAAGGATGGCACAACTCACACTCTTCCCCATCAATGACTAGTTCTGAAAATGCCTTACTGGCTTGCCTAAAACCCAGTCTTATGGAGGTATTTTCATAATTGAGGTTCCCTCCTTCAGATGACGTTAGCTTGTGTCAAGTTGGCATAAAACTAGTCAGCACAGTGACATTTTCTTGTAATCCCAGAACTGGAAAATAGACAGTCAGATCTCTGAAACACACTGTCTACTGAGTCCAATATATTTGATGTGAATTCCAGGTCAGTGAGAGACAGTCTCAAAAAATGTCTGATTCTGTCCTCTGGACTCAAGACACACCCTCTCTCATTTGCACACACACCTGAATATGTTTACTACATGTGCGTGCACACATGCATACAGACACGAACACACACACACACACACTTTCTACATTAAAACCAGGTTTGTTGTAATGAGGGTATTTCCTTATTAGCCATAACTAAAGTTAAAGTTCAGACACTGTAGCTTGAAAGCATGAAGTGACATACACACTGAATAATTAAAGTTGCTGTGGTTTGCGTGTATCTCCCAAACTCACAACTTAGAAACATTACTTTCCAAGCAACAGGGTGAAACCTTTAGAGGGAATGGGCCATCTTGGATCTGTTCTCTGGAATGAAATCTTGAAGGGAATGGGAGGGACGAACTGCGAGGTGGATATGATCAAGGTATACTCCATGAAAATTTCAATGGATAAATATTATTTTTTTATTTTTCGAGACAGAATTTTCTGCAGTTTTGAAGACTGTCCTGGAACTCGCACTATAGACCAGGATAGCCTCGAACTCACAGAACTCACCTGTCTCTGCCTCCCAAGTGCTCTTGATTAAAGATGTGCACCACCACTGCCCAATAAATATTATTTGAAGAAGCAGGAAACCTCAAGAAAATACTTGACAAAGTGCCTGGTGTTAGAACCTTAGTAAATGAAAAACAAACCCTCATAACCACCCATCCACCCAAGATGTGGGTTAGAGTCAGTGGATAAAGCACTCGTATTTAGGACCAAAATTTAGATCCTCAGAACACCCCTAAAAAAGTAGCCTTGGCTGTCCTGGAACTCACTATGTAGACCAGGCTCACCTCACAAACAAAGAGAGCCACTAGCCTAACCTTGCCAAGTGTTGGGATTCAAGGCTTACACCACCATGCCTGGCCCAGGGCCTCTCTTGGAGCTGGTCTTGTTCACGTGTCATCTTACTGTTTATCCCCACAGATGAATCCAAGCCCAGGGCAAGTGAAGACTCAAATTGGAGGAACAGAAGAGGCTCAGGTTCTAGAGAGAACTGCAAGATAAGACTTTAGTACTGGAACTTGATATAGGCTGGGAAGAACCCCCTAGAAAAGTCACTGTGGGCAGCAGGCACCATAGCCACTTGTTTCCTTGGGCTTCCTGTACAATTGAATGCAAAGTGGATGCAGTCTAGGTGAGGGGCTATAGGCTATAATGCCAGAACATTAGAGGCTGAGGAAGAGACCACAGGTTTGCGAGCAGCCACGACTCCAGACTGAGTCTTATGCCATTCTGGGCTATCATGCTGGCTCCTTTCCTTTAATGTGATAAAACAATCTGAACAAAAGCAGCTTTGGGAAGAAACAACTTTTATTTCTGCTTATAGGCTACTGACCATCACTGAAGAAAGTCAGGGCAGGAACTTCAGGAGAAGCCATAGAGGAATGCTGTTTGCTGATGAGCTCAGACTCAAACTTAGTTTTCTCATACAGCACAGGACCATCTGCCTGGGGAATGATGCTTCCAAAAACTGGTTGAACTCTACTACATTAATTAATAAGACAATCTCCCAAGATGTACCCACAGGCCAGTGTGACCTGGACAATATCTTTACTGAAAGTCCTTCCTCATTTGACTCTAGGCTGTGCCAAATTGAAACTTATAAAACTGTGGTAGCTTCGATGCAATTGGCCCCATAATCTCAAAGGGAGGGGTACTATTAGGAGATGTGGCCTTGTTGAAGTAGGTGGGATTTTGTTGGAGGAAGTCTGTCACTGTAGAGGTGGGACTTAAGGTCTCAAATATGCTCAAGCCACACCCAGTGAGACAGATCATTTCTTGTCTGCAAGTCAAGACGTAGAAATCTTAGCTCCGTTTCCAGCACCATGTCTGCCTGAACACCACCATGTTGCACTATGATGATAAGGGACTAAATCTCTGAAAATGCAAGACACCCCAATTACATGTTTTTCCTTTCTAAGAGTTGCCATACTAATGATGTCTCTGCACAGTGATAGAAACCCTAATTTAGACACCTACTTAGGACAGCTATGTTATTGCATAATTTTGCTGTATTAAAAAGTGGGGGGGGTGATGTGGCTCAGTGGTAAATACAATTGCTGCCAAACATAGGGACTTGATCTGTCCCTAGGGATCACATGGTGATGGGTCAAGAAATAACTCCTCAACCTTATATTCTGACCTCCACATGCACCATGGCATGACTCTCCAACAAATAAATGTAGTTTAAAGAAAATATAACAAGTGATTGGTGTTTGCTGACTTTTTATGGCTGATTATTTCTATTTACTAATTACCAAGAGAGCCCTTGCCTCAATTAATGGGCTAAGGCTTTAACCCATGAACCCAGTTCATCCTGGGCAAATGACCTTCTGGATACACTCATCTGCCCTGAACTTGCTGCCTTGATATCAGTTGAGTTCAAGCAGAATAGGGAGGTAGAACAAATGTTCACATCTTCAGTGATTTTCAGACTTTGCCTCCTGATAACTCTGGCATGACACAGTGGACTTGTGAAATGAAGACAAACTTTGACAGCAAAAAGCCAACTGAGAGACTTTCTGTTAAAAGGATGGGTCAGTTTTGAAAAGTTTCTGGGTGGGAGAGATCCAGAGAAAAAAGCTGGATGTGCTAATGGTGAAAGTGTCAAATAGTGCATTTGAGTCCAGCTTTTTAACATTGTGTGACAACACTGTCATCTACAAAATCCATGCCTTCAAACCAAAAATTGAGTTACAAGAAATTGTATTATTCCTCAAACCCCAAACCTACAATGTTTCAAATAAGTTTATGATATGGGGGGCTGAATTCAGTGTTACTCTTGGCTGTGTGTGGCTTGTGGGCTGTGAGCTGACACACCTGAAAGTGATCATCCCTAATCTGATATACACATGAGCAACACTAAGTGGACTTAGTGTGATTAAGTCATGAAGTTGAGAGGTGGTTGGGTAATGGGAGGAGTTGGAGGAAGGAGAGAGTAAATGGAATTGATGTCAATTCAATACTCATGCATAATATTCTCAAGAAAAATAGAAAAAGAATGTTTTCTTTATATTTCTAAAGGATACTTTGTTAGGTTAATGAGATATAACAGTTTAATTGTATATAAACATTGTTCACTATTAGATTTATTTATAGAACTGCTGGGAAGACATAACTTTTTATTATTTAATTATGAGTGTTTGAATGTGAGAGAGATACAGTGTGTGTGAATATGTGTATTGAGTGAGCATATGCTCTGTGCACTGGATGTGCCTACAAGCATAAGAGTGTATGCTTGACCGTGTGTGTGTGTGTGTGTGTGTGTATGTGATAGAGAGAGAGAGAAAAAAAGAAAGAAAGAGAGAGAGAGAGTGAGTGCAGTACCTGCAGAGGCCAGTTCAGTTCCCACTGTAACTGGTGTTAAAGCAGCTGTGAGCCACATGACATGGGTGCTGAGATGCCAATTCAGATCATCTATATCATCAGCAAGAGCTCTATGTGCTGTGCCATCTCTCCAGCTTCCTGAATTCTTTACAAACATATTTACTTCAAACTTACTTATTTACGTGTGAGTGTATATGGGTGGGGGCTGTTGAAACCAGAAGAGTGCCTGAGGGAATACACTCCCTTATACCAGCCAATGGGTGCTGGGAATTGAACCCACGTTGTCTGGTTTGGTGACAGGTGACTTTACCCTTGAGTTATCTTGCCAGACGTAACATTTCAATGTTAATATGACAGCTGATATTAGCACTGTTTTCTTTGCTAAGCATACTTGAGCTTAGGTTAAGTCCAGCTTATCAGAGTATCATCTTTGAACTCCTGTTACTGGGTTTGGTTTGTTATTATTATGCTTAGGATTTTTGATGACAGGGGGGGGGGTGCCCTGATTCTTACATGAAAGACATGCACATTTCCCTTTGCTAGCCTCTTTTTCGTAGGTTTGATTTGAAGCAAGTTCTAATATTGCTGAGCATGGTGCACTCCTTATGAAGTCTCAGGGTTGATGTGATATTGTGGAATCTTTTGGCATATATATGTGTGTGTGTGTGTGTGTGTGTGTGTGTGTGTGTGTGTGTGTGTGTGTGTGTGTATTCACCTTGGGTAAGTTCCCTAGCTGTGGGTCTCTAACAAGGTGATTAGTTATTTAAGAAAAAGTTTTATGTGTGTGGGTGTCTCACCTTCATGGATATTTGTGCACCACATACATACCTGATGCCTCTGGAGGCCAATAGGTGACCAAAAACCCCAGAACTGGAGTTACAGACCATTGTAAGCCAGCTGTGGGTGTTGGCAATTGAACCCAGGCTCATCTTTAAGAGCGGCCAGTGCTCGTAACCACTGAGCCATGGCTTCAGTCCCAACATGGGGACCAGAACAGCCTGCTTGTCTCAGGGGCTTGTCATGAGGACCACAGAGAGAGTGTGAAGGAACTTACAAGCTGTGAGGTGCTGTGCGCATGTCAGTGACAAGAGTCTCTGGGAAGGATTGGAAATTAACAATTCATGTGGACATCCTTGATGGTTTTCTTTGGTATAAAATCTAAAGCAGGGCTTACCTTTATGGCCAGAAGGGCAGCATGGAATTCCTGCCTCCCCTCCCTCCAGCCCTCACTGTGGGCTTGCTGGACGTCCTTACCTTGTCCGGATTAGAGGGCAGAGCTCCGAGTACTACCCATTGGGAAGGCCTGGAAAGAGCTGCTGTTTCCCCCACTAATCCTATATTACATTGGGCAAGGCCAAGTCTGTGAAAGACGAAGACCCTGACATCTACAGCACAACCCTACATCTAAGTCTCAAGGACACTGAGGAAGAGGAGACAGTATTATTGTAAGAGTCAAAGAACCAGGAAGTCTACTGTGAGATGGTGTCTCCTAGAAATGGTAGGAAGTAACACCCGTGTAAAGACAACAATATTGTTACCTTAATAAGATCTGATCATTGACATCACCTATAGACACGCTAATATGGACAGGGGAATCTCACAAGACCTCACCCCTAGATGATAACCTATAAGCAAGTAATAACTGCTGAGAGAGGGAGAATTAGTCTTCCCTAGGAATGAGTCCCTTAATTGATTGTACGTTACCAAATGGTCAGCCCTGCAAACAAACAAGCCACATTAAAAGGACTCTGCATAGAATACTGTATATTTAAAAATGGAGTCTCTCTCTACTGATTTCCTTATTGAAGGGCCATGTACTTTGTTTTCAATGGAAGGCTGAGCTCATGGAGATCAGTTGAAGAGGCAGAGGAGGGATCATACGAACAAGGGGGCCAGGAGCATGATGGGGAAAAGCACAGAGACAGCTGAGCCGAGCTAGTGGGAACTCAAGGACTATACACTGACTAGGCAACCTGCAGAGGACTGAACTAGACCCTCTGAATGTGGGTGACAGTTATGTGACTTGAGAAGTTAAGGGGGCTGGCAGTAGCACCAGGACCTATCCCAAGTGCACGAACTGTCTTTTTGGAGCCCATTCCCTTTGGTGGGATACCTTGTTCAGTCTTGATACAGGGGAAGGGGTTTGATCCTGTCAAATCTTCATATGCCAGACTTTGCTGACTCCCCAAGGAAGGCCTTGCTCCATCTGAAGAGAGGATAAGGGGTGGGAAGGGGGAGGCTGGAGGGCAGGAGAAGGGGAAGCGAGGGGAAACTGGAGTAGGTATGTAAAAATAAAAAATGAATTTTTAAAATAAAAAAATCAACAAACAAAAAAGAGAACATGTAGATGCGATACCATATATTAAAATATAAAACTATAAAAATGCTGTATATAATGTTGTGTATTTAAAAACCTGGAGTCTCTGTCTACTGATTTCCTTATTGGAGGGCGATGTGTTTTTTTTTTTAATACAGGATAGATCACTGTAGCCCAGGTTAGCCTCAAACTTGCTAAGTAGCCAAGAATGGTCTTGAACTTCTTATCTTGCTGTCTCTACCTCTGGAGTGCAGGGATTAGAACCACCACCAGACCCTGTTCTGGGTCTGGACTTTGTGAGTACTAGCTCAACTGAGCTACAATCCCAACCCAGAGTACCATACTGTACTTATTTTTACTTAATTAATTTTGTTGTCTGACAACCTGTATACAATGTGTTCTGGCTAATGTCCCCACTCTCACTTATTTCCCTCCCACCCTTGTCAATCTTACTTCCACCCTGCAAATCTCTTTCCTATATTTGTGATTTCTTCACGTCCTGTAGATTTTAACTAGTGCCATCTGTGTGACCATGGGTTTAGAACTGTCCATTAGAGCCCGTGGGCTCACCAGTAGGCTAACACAAATACATACAATGCCTCCCTCTCCCCAAGAACCTGTTAGGTATCAACAGTTCAGCAGTAAGTGGTAAGGTCTTTCTCTTTCTCATGATGACCACTGGCACAGAGCAACAGGTAATGAATTTTGGTATATTGAAGGAGTAGAAGAATTTGGTTTTGTTATTGGTTTTTGTTCCCTGAGACAGGGTCTCATGTTCCCCAGGCTGGTCTCAAACTCCTAATGTAGCTTTGAACTTCCCCCTTTGAACTTGGGATCCTCCTGCCTCTACTCCCTGACTCTGGGATTACAGAAGTGCACCACCAATTACGTGGTGCTGGGGATGGAGCCAGGGCTTTGTGACTACTGAGCTGTCACTCTCCCAGCTGATTCTTATCACTACTCCTGGATTTTCTTTTTCACAAACAAAAAACATCAGTGGTCTCAAATAAAAATAAAAACTTTAACCAATACATCAGCCTTAAGCAATTCATCAGAATATGAATACACACATATTCATATACTGCATGATTTATCCATTCACAGTGTAATTTTCAATGTTTTAAATGTGGTTCTATATGGTTATACAAGCTACACGGTCAGTGAGTTTTAGAACATTCTCATCACTCCAAAAACTTCCCTAACGTTTACTAGCAACTAATCAAAGAGATTTTAACACATAATTGGAACCTGCTCGACACAGCCACCTCTCCCAACCCAAGCTGACAGGTCTGAATGACCACTCTATTACATATTGGGTGACTGCTACCCAGAATATTCTCACAATCTAGTAAGGGTGCTGTACAGGAAGACCCTCAGTGCTGGGCTAGAGGGAAGGAGATGCATGTGAAGGAGACATACCTGAGGAGAAGTGGTTTTATTTCTTAGGGGCACAGGTGAGGACAGATTCAATGAGATTATTTTTTTCTCTGAGTTGAGTTTTAAAAATCAATGAAGTATCTTTCAGGGAGGGAAAAAGACTTTATGTAAAGATCTGCACACAGATAGCACAATTTTAGCTTTACTTCATGTGTTTTTTAAATAAGGCAGCCTTGGTGAAAGGGTATTTCATGTCAATGAATTTGCTTGAATTTTTGATTTTAAAAAAAGAACCTTTGGTCTTCCTGAAGTGACAACATTGTGTATTGATTACACACAGAATGTTAACTCACAGGGAGGTCAAAGTAGGCTGTGATGAACTTCAGGATCTGTCAAGGCTAAGAAGAGACCAAAGTCCCGTTCATGCAGAGATGTGAACTGCATCTTCCCAGGATATAAACAACCAAGGCTGGGCACACTTCAGCACCATTGGTGGAAGGGAAGCCCTGCAAAAGGTAACGTACAGCTGGAGGGAGCACACAGAGGGGTACATTGCTGACAGACAAGCAACGATGGACCTGACTTCAGCTCTCTCACTGGAAACCTGGGTGCTCCTGGTAATCAGCCTGGTGCTCCTATACCGGTGAGTAACCACCAAAGTTCCTCTTCCACCGTGTCCTCAGGTTGGGGTTGTATTCAGATCTGTATTCTGGTATTGACAGCAAGGTCAAAAGTGACATAGAAAGCAGAGGCCGGAGAGATGGCTCAGTGGTTAAGAGCACTGATTGCTCTTCTAGACGACCCAGGCTAGAATCCTGCTATACACATGTGGCTCACACCATCTGTAACTACAGTCCCAGGGGACCTAATGCCTTCCACAGGCAGTAGAATACAATTATAAAATGTGATAACAGAAGTTAAAATTAACTCTTGAAAAAAAACTTTGAAATTCCACGTTTTTATTTATTGAGAGTAGAGACAGCACGTGAGATAGGTGTGTGTGTGTGTGTGTGTGTGTGTGTGTCTCTGTGTGTGTCTGTGTGTGTGTCTGTGTGTGTCTGTGTGTGTGTCTGTGTGTGTCTGTGTGTGTGTGTCTGTGTGTGTAGGTTACAGAAAACTTTGGGGAGTCTTTTCCATCCTATTATGTGGATTCTGAGGGTCAAATTAAGGTTGTCAACTTTGGCAGCCGGTCCCTTTACCTATGCAGTCATCTTGATGGCATGAGATAAAATAATTGTGTTCATTTTGCATTTTTATTTTTGGCAGAAAGAGGCATCAAACCAGAGCCTATATCTGCTAGTCAAGCACTCTACTACTGTACTATAGCCCCAGCGATACTGACTATTAAAGTTGATATTTATGTTATGCAGATCTGCTGGCCACACATACACACTTTCATCTCCCTCTTGCTGAGGGGAGGGGGTTTTCTGATAAGATTTACTCTTGATATGACCTGATTGAATTTTAGGTTACACCTAGAGCCACCAGAACTCAGTAGGAACATATACAAACCATGGGCTGCCATGCACACTGGACCCCTCACCCTATCCCTAAGCTCTGGGAACTGGAGGGGAAGCCAAGTTGTTAATATGTTTCATGCTTTGTTTTTGGTCATGTTTATCTCCTCTCTGCTGTATGTGTGGTCACAAGGCTTTCTGTTTCACTCTATAGATATGGGACCCGTAACCATGATGTTTTTAAGAAACAGGGAATTCCTGGACCCAAACCTCTGCCATTTTTAGGAACTCTGATGAATTACTATGAGGTGAGTGTTGGTTACTGGTGGCCAATAATGGTTTAGTTCTGTTAAATGCTCCTTGATAGGAAATGATAGTATGATTTCAGGCCCTCATACTGTGTGTTCTCGTGATACTAGAGAATGTCCAGTGGTTCTTTAGGGCTCTATTGCCAACTATCAAATGTGTGTGTGTGTGTGTGAGTGACATCCACAGCCCTAAAGACAGGTTTTCTATTCTGTTTTGTTTTTGTGGTGCTGAGAATGGAATCCAGGGCTTTAGACATGCCAGCAAGTGCTCTAACACTGACATGGACCTACCTTCTCTTCATTTAAAGGCAGCAGCCTGTGCATGAGTGTGAACAGCCAGTGTGTAACCTGGGACAGGATGGTGGCTCTCAGTCACCTCACACACTTGATTACACAATGTGCTTTGTATTTTCATTTAAAGATATTAAAGGCAAAACCACTGGGAAAAGGAAGATTCAACAAAATAACTGAAGTTAAGAACTTCAGTAATAAGTATGTCACGTGCCACATGTAAGTCTATGTGGATCATATGTGATAAAACTGCTTTGACGCCTGGCCTATGGTCAGTCCACAGCAGACATTCCCAAGCTCATGTCTGGAGAGCGAGTTGCAAAGCTTGCACTGCCATCAGCTCAGATTTTCTTCCTAGACGTTCTATGTTTTGATTGCACATTCGGCAAAACAATTTCATTATTATTTTTATTATTAAGATTATTAATATTTTGTGTATCTGCTATTGTGCACATGTGTATGTCTATGAGTTTGAATGCAGTGTCCACAGGAAGGTGTCAGGTGTCCTGCACTATCACTCTGCGGTCCACTGAGACATCTTGTTGGTGCCACTAAACATTACTGAAGAACTTTTCTCTGTCAGAAACAGTAAATTTACTTCATGGGATTTGAGGGTTTGGTTCCCTGGCTAAAGAAGGGTTGTTACATACAGGACAATAATGTATTTTATGCTATTTCTCATTTCAGGGTGTTTGGAAATTTGATGTTAAGTGCTATAAAAAGTATGGAAAAATGTGGGGGTGAGTATTCTGGAAAGTCCCATGGAGTTGAGAATATATTCTACTTGTGCAGGACCGCCAGCCCAGAATTGTAGTAATGGCCTCTCTGTTGTAAAGGTGATGCCATGTGTCATTAGGTGCCATGGTTTACAAGACTTGTAGACCAGCCTTGCCCTGAACGCAGAGATATGACTGCTTCTGCCTTCCAAGTGCTGGAATTAAAGGTGTGTGCCATCATGCCTGGCCCTAATATCATTTTTATATGAAATATATTTCTTACATTTTTATTAGTTTCATGTGTCTGTGTGTGTACCAGTGAATTTAACTGGACTGACTTAAAGAACCATGAGTGAGCGAAGGGGTATTTACAGGAGTGTGAACAACTTAGCAATGGTTCACCACTGACATAGACTTCTTCCCCTCCCCCAGCAACTATTTTCTTTTTGATTTCTTATTATACTTGTTCATTTATCACAGAGGGACATGTGCTCATGACACACATGTAAAGGTCAGATGACAACTGTGGCAGTCAGTTCTCTCACTCCACCTTGTAGATCCCAGGCACTGAGCTGGTGTTCATTGGGCCATGTTGCTTTCCCATCCCAGGAGCTAGCTGTGTGTAAATCCTCAGACAGGCTCAGGACCTTGAGCCTCCTGCTGGAATGTTGACAGTCAAATCACCCAGAGGGCTTCTGGAGAAAGTTCCAGTTGCAGTGAGTTCCAGAGTACTGAAAACAGGATTTGGCGGCTCTCCTTCCCACCGGCCTGGCTCTAATATTCTTTCTGAGCTTCAGAGAAGCTATATAAGATGCCTCATATAAATTCTGCATGTTCACTTATCTTTTCAGCTCAGTGTTTCAAAACTATGGCCTGGTGCAATCTAGGCAGTCATTCTACCTCCAAGTTATATCCCAAGCACAGATACTGGAATATTTTAATTTAAATTTTTGAAGGATTTATTTTTACTTCAAAACATTTAATATTAATACTAATATTTTATTTTAAGGGTTTAATTATTATATTTTTACTATAATAATACAGTAATTACATTGTTATAATAGGATTTAAACTTGGGTCCTCTGGATGTGCAGCCACTGCTCTTAACCACTGAGCCATCTCTCCAGCCCCCAAATTTTTTTTAAACATCTATTTATAATACGTTTAATTACATATATGTTCATGTGTGCATGTCTCTGCACATGACTGATGATAATCATGGAGGTCTCAGGCACTGAATCCCCCGGGAGCTGGAGATACAGTTGGTTGTGAGCCATTCAGCATGGGCGCTAGGAACCAAACTCACGTAGTCTGCAAGAATGTGTGCTCTTAACTGTGGTGCCATCTCTCCAGCCCCTTCCAATATTTTAAATAAGCAAAAATCAAAGAAAATGGTAGAAGCAACTCTCATATATACACATCTAGACTTAAAAATTCCATTTGTTATTTCTAACTGTGATGCCTTTAGGATCTGTTATCAAGTGTTTTGTATTGTGCGGGACAGTCAAATGAGGAGAGTCACTCCAGAGTTTAATTTTAGACTCTCTGGAGCGGAGAGGAACAGTTTCTGTGAACTGAACCTCAAACCTCTGTTTAAAAGCATAGTTACTGATTCTAGACAAACGTTGTGTTTGGAGTACAAGTACCTCATGCCAAAGTTCCTCTGATCTATTGTATATGTTCTCAGAAAGAAATCACACCCCTGCAACTTCAGTTCTAATGGTGTATTGTTTGCAGTACCCAATAATTCAAGACCTCCAAGCATGCCTGGATATTCTTGTGACTAAAGTCATGCAATGGATGGAAAACCCTTCAGAAAAACAGCTATAAATCATAGAAATCAATCACTGTTCTCCATTATGATTTCTTTAAGGTCTCATACCTTGAACAAGGAACTATTACATTCTGCCATTACTCTTGTTACAGTGAGAAACAAGTTTTTCATTCTAATGCTTACCTAATGCTTACCTAGAAACAATGACTACTAGATTCCCACTACATTTCCCCCTTTTGTTCAACCTGTTTTAATTACATTGAAGATTATGTAGTCATGCAGTGAAGATAGCCTTACCTCTATCATTTGTCTCATAGTCTTTTTTATTGATTTTTATTGAGCTCTACATTTTTCTCTGCTCCCCCACCTGCCTCTCCCCTCCCCTACAACCCTCTCCCATGGTTTTCATGCTCCCAATTTACTCAGGAAATCTTGTCTTTTTCTACTTTCTATGTAGATAAGATCCATGTATGTCTCTCTTAAGGTCCTCATTGTTGTCTAGGTTCTCTGGGATTGTGATTTGTAGGCTGGTTTTCTTTGCTTTATGTTTAAAAACCACATATGAGTGAGTACATATGATAATTGTCTTTCTGGGTCTGGGTTACTTCACTCAAAATGATGTTTTCTAGCTCCATCCATTTTCCTGCAAAATTCAAGCTGTCGTTATTTTTTTCTGCTGTGTAGTACTCCATTGTGCAAATGTACCACATTTTTTTTATCCATTCTTCAATAGAGGGGCATTTAGGTTGTTTCCAGGTTCTGGGTATGACAAACAATGCTGCTGTGAACATAGTTGAGCACATGTCCTTGTGGCACAATTGAGCATCCTTTGGATGTATACCCAAAAGTGTCTCACAGTCTTATGTTTATTAGCCAGAATACATTTTAAAGTCAGTAGAATGATTATAGCAAAAACAAATCAAACGATCATTAGAACAAGAAATCTATTAAAATGATGCATAGGATTGAATGACACTAAGGAATCGGCAATGCTTTCCATGACATCCATTCCAGATACATCAGTTAACTCAGTTGAAAAAGTTTCCTTCCTTTCTTGTTGTAAATGAAATCATTTAAGAATTAGGGTGATGCAACAAACACATTTTAACCATTTCCCAATCTTACTTGCTTTCATTAAACCTTAAAGATGTAATACAATAAGATTTAATATTCTCATCTCATTTTAATTTAATTTGCTCCCTCAAAGTCTCTAAACTGAACTTCCATTAGAATTACAACTTGCTGTCAGGCGGTAATTGTGCATGCCTTTAATACCAGAGGCAGGCAGATCTCTGTGAGTTCAAGGCCAACCTGGTCTACAAGAGCTAGTTCCAGCAGAGGTTCCAAAGCTACAGAGAAACCCTGTCTCAAAGAACTGAAAAAAATTACAACTTGTCTCAAATCAGCTATTTCATTGACTACTTTACTGTTTATTCTATTTTGCTTAGTTCAAAGTTCTGCAGCATGTTTATGCCAGACTTTAATTAATTCAGTAGTCTGAATTACCTTATGAAGGACCAGTCAGGCAGTTAATACAATAGCAGTTAATACAATAACAGTTAATACAATAATTCCCATGACCACAGCAACCATCAATCCAATCATCCTATGAGATCTTCTTAATATTCCTTCAGAGAGTTTATGGACTGGAATCATCACAGGTGAGTTTGCAATGGTGTCAACGACTCATTGGCGTCCAAACCATTGGCCTTGCTCTGAAAATATAGCCTTTCAGAAGTGATATCTAATGATATCTCCTTTAAAGTGTGATTAGAGCTTCCAACAATTGCTTATCCAGGGTTATGTGCTATCCCTGTATTGTGTTTTAGTTATAATGTACACAAGATGTTTTACTTTACTTGAAACATAAGCAAGTGCTTATGTTTAATTTGCATTGATTTGTTCATTATAGCCATTGTTTCTAATAAAGGTGTAATTATGGAGTCAACCTTTTCAGAACTTAAGTAGATACCCATTAAATTCCTGAGTATGTATCAATAGTATGATGTATATATTTTATTTTTTACAATTTCTACTAAGTGAAATATATCTATTTTCCAAATTTCATTTCTTTGAGTATCTATAGCATTACTTCTTATAGGTAAAGGAATTGAACTATACCAAGAACAAGTAGGATAATTTTTTATATTTTCTTTAGCTTATCGCCAAGTAATGGAAAATTTTTGCTTTAAGCCATTACTATTAACGTGATGTTTTTATGAAACTCTGAAGCTTATAAAATATTTTCTATTAATATTTTATCAATTTCTTCATTTCCTTTTGCTAATGGCTCAGTCAATCCTGTATAAGAACTAATGGGAATGATAAAGAATGGATAATTACCATCCTGAATTGCTAGTTACAGTTGTATGAAAAACAAAGTTAATTCTGAATAATCATGAACAAGTTGAGCAGTTGTTATATATAATACAACTCCTTTTGCATATTGAAAATCAGGAATTATATTAAGAGACTAACCCACTAAAATCTAATAAAATCATTAGAAATCCATATAATTCTAATTTTTTGACTAAAGCATATAGACTTTGGACTGCTTTACTTGTTTCATAACCAATCATTCCTAATTTATTTGCATCAGTATAAAATGTAAGAGCTCCAGAAATAGATGTTCTTTTTACTAAATGGGGAAGAATCCATTCAGTTCTTTTCATAAATTGAAGTTGCTTACTTTGTGGGTAACTGTTGCTGATTTCACCTAAGTAATTGCTACAGGCTCTGTCAGTCATCATTAATTACCCGTCATGGCATAATTTCAATATTTGTATAAGATTCTGCAATCTCAACTGGATCCATTTCTGACAATTGACAAGGTCTTATTCTTCCTTTTATATTTAATTCAGAAACCTCTTCTATAGACGTTTTTAACTTTTTATTCTGATTATGGACTAAAAATATACATTCTAAAATATTATCTTCTTTTGGCATAATGAGTCCAGTAGAGGAATGAGTAGAAGGTAAAATTAATAAAGTACATTCAATGTGTGAGATTTAACTGACCTATGTAGATATCTTGCAATTTCTGTTCTACTTGGGCCAACTCCTTTTCTGCTTTAGTTGTTAAATGTCTGGGACTGTTAAAATCTAAGTCACTTTGTAAAATTACAGATAAACTGTTTGATTCTTGAGTAGTCAGTCTAATTGTAGGGTACAACCAATTAATATCTCTCAATAAGTTTTTGAAAGTCATTAGGGTGTGTTTTTATCTCTTCTAATCTGTATTTTGTGACTAGATTCTCTGTTTACTTAATTTAAACCTAAATAATTAAGAGAGCCTCCTCTTAGAATTTTTTCAGGAGTAATTTCCAATACCCATTGAGGGAAAATCTGTTGCACCTCAGCAAACACCTTTTCAAGGATATTGACATCAGAGGTAGCTATTAAGACATTATCCATGTAATGATGCTGTTTTTAAACTAAATCTCAATCTTATAATTTCACCAATAAATACTAAAAGTCAGATGCTTGGGTGAAAACCTGCTAGTTCAGAGAGGCAGAGAGCAACCAGCTGACCATTCTCCTTAGCTGCAGTCTCAGAAAGAGAACATTGCTTTCTCTGTCCCAAAACAAAGAGGAACACCAAAATGAAAATCCACCCTTGCTATTTCCTGTGCATTTATCTGTTGGCCAGACTCACTATAACTCTCTGTGACTACTTCCTGCCAACTAGCTGCTGGCTCTGACTCTTGACCAAAGGTTGATTTTATTTAACACAGTCTCGGGGTTTACACTGTGATCAATGATCCTTCAACAGAATGATAAACAATGGATTGAGGAAATTGTTTATGAACTACTTCCAGTGATTTATTTAAAAATTATTGACATAAAGTTGGACTATTTAACAATCCCTAGGGAAGTATTTTCCGTTTATATCTTTTTTTTGTTTTTGCTTTTGTTTTTTTGGGGGGGTTGGTTTTTCTTTTTTTTTTTTTATTTCCTTTTTTTTTTCCATACATTGTTTTGTTTT
>PVIU01018432.1:0-21768 GCA_004026605.1 Ondatra zibethicus
GCTGGAGGAGCATCACTGTGCCTGGATGCTGTGAGGCAGCAGCTGTAGGAGCATCACTGTGCCTGGATGCTGTGAGGCAGCAGCTGGAGGAGCATCACTGTGCCTGGATGCTGCGGGGCAGCAGCTGGAGGAGCATCACTGTGCCTGGATGCTGCGGGGCAGCAGCTGGAGGAGCATCACTGTGTCTGGATGCTGCGGGGCAGCAGCTGTAGGAGCATCACTGTGCCTGGATGCTGCGAGGCAGCAGCTGGAGGAGCATCACTGTGCCTGGATGCTGCGGGGCAGCAGCTGGAGGAGCATCACTGTGTCTGGATGCTGCGGGGCAGCAGCTGGAGGAGCATCACTGTGCCTGGATGCTGCGGGGCAGCAGCTGGAGGAGCATCACTGTGCCTGGATGCTGCGGGGCAGCAGCTGACCTGCTAAGCTCTACTTTTTGGTGTTTTTCTTTTCCTTGGTCCCTCTTTTCGTCTGCTCATGTGGAGCACCTCTAGCAGGTGATACATGACCATCTTCCCATGTGAGGGTTCTTACAATAGGAAACAGCCTGTACAGAGTCACTCTAGCTTCTAAGACAGTTTGTTTCTGACCAGTACAGGTCACACTGGTACTGGGTCTGGGCATATAGTGCTTTATTCACTACTTTCATAGAAGTAACTTCTCCACTAGCAATTATAATTCCCTTGTAGGGGAACATTTTCATTCTTTAGATGTTCCAATTGTAGACTCACAGGCAAAATTTCTTTGACCATTTCTGCACATCATATATACAATATGTGTGTATTTTTGATAAACTGTGTTTGTGATAGTATAAGCCATAGATTGTTCATTTTTATGTGTCCATATATTCTATCTCTTAAGGTAGCTTCATGGGATAGGACTGCTACCTCATTTTTACATACACAGAGGACAACATGTGTGGAAATTTTAAATTCTTACTGATTTTATGTTAACAATTTTGAGGGAATTTTGATCTTCAAGATGGGGATAGGAAACAAACACATTGATATGGAAAATAGGTTGTGTAGAATATGATGAGAAATGGTGAAATATTTTGTGTTTAGTCTTTTCCTGTCCTGCCAGCTCCCAAATAATCACATGGAGACTTATTATTAATTATGGAAGCTCACTCTATAGCTT
The DNA here is from genome assembly GCA_004026605.1 of Ondatra zibethicus. Taxonomy (NCBI): domain Eukaryota; kingdom Metazoa; phylum Chordata; class Mammalia; order Rodentia; family Cricetidae; genus Ondatra; species Ondatra zibethicus. The sequence goes on from PVIU01018432.1 coordinate 1,138, forward strand.
AGGTTTGTTTCTAACTAGCTTTTATAACTTAACCCATTTCTATTCATTTATGTGCTACTCTGTGGCTTCTGGCTTTTACCTCTTTTCCTGCCTGTTTTGCTCCTCTGTGTCTGACTGGTGACTCCACATTTCTTCTTCCCTGAGCTCTCTCTGTTCAGAAGTCCTGTCTAGCTATTTGCTATTCAGCTCTTTATTAAACAAATAAAAAGGTATCTTGTCAAAGTCACATCTTCATAGTGTATGAAAAGATTATTCCACAACATTTCTCCTTTTTTGTCTAAATAAAAAAGAAATGTTTTAACTCTAACACAGTAAAACTGTATACAATAAGAACAATTACCAGATATTCTCTAAATACAAAAGGAAGATTATGACTCTAACATAATAAAACTTTTTATACAATAAGAAAAATTATCAGGTAAGAATTATATTCACAATGTGCAGTCCATTTGCATTTGGCAAATTCAGAGGAAAATACTCCATTATCCTATCTTGGTGAGTCTAAAGTTTTGTATCTAGTTTGCTTTCTATCATAACGAGGAAAACCATAACTATAACTGTCTAATCCTAAATCCTATAAGAGACCTGAGTAAACATGAAGTGCAGAGTAAGCAACCTCCAAAACTAAGAAATGACAGAGACATCTGGTGTCTGGAAAGTCATTCCAAGGTTCCCTGTAACACTGGAGCATCAGTCTCTGGCATACAGGCCTAGAATATATGACAGACTTTTCTGTGAACCAGGAATTTCTGAAGGACTGTCCAATTCTGTCTTGGTAAAGTTTGGCAGTTACTTTCTTTTGTCTTCTGCTTGTCCAATTTAGACAGCATTCTGTCAGAAGTTAAGGCAAGAGAAGTTTCTTGCCCAAATGGCTAGCTTTTGCCATAAAGAAAGCAAACTCCATATGGAGGTTCTTTAATGCTCATCATTTTCTCTGAAGTAGATTGGTGCTGCCATGGGCAGATGTGTCTCATTGTCATAAAAAGCCTTGTTATTGAAACATCTTAAATGCCATATTCTGTGGGTCTTTGAAGTGTTTGAAGACCATCTATCTATTTAAACTATATCTCTGGTTTTTTAAATTTATTTAACAGTATTGTATGTGCATTGGTACAAAGGTGTTGGACCCCCTGGAGCTGGAGTTACAGACAGTTGTGAGCTGCCATGTGGGTGCTGGGAATTGAACCTGGGTCCTCTGGAAGAGTGGTCAGAGCTCTTAACTCCTAAGCTGTCTCTCCAGCCCCTAAAATATATCTCTGTTTGACCTTGAAAACATACCTAACATGGTTATAAGTTTGATTGTTATAGATGACTAATGACTAATCTGTCTTTCTTTATTATCCTAAATAGCTTTCAAGGACTAAAACTTTGTATTACATTTTCAAATGAGCTGCATAGGTACAATAGCTTAAACAAGAGTAGAAACATATACAGTATAACAAAAATAACCTTAAATTTGTATCTATATATAAAAATCCATACCAATGTAAAATAGTTGAGACTAATGATTGTTCAAAAATAGTCTCAACAATACATCTTTTTATCCCATCATTTCTATACTGTATCCCCCTTTTTTCCTTCAGAAAAAGATCCCTGAATCTAATCTCCTTTGTTTAGCTTTCTCCCTGACCATGATCAATAACAATTTGTAACCAATCCTGCTAAATGCTGACAGACATCCATAACTCATCAAATGACCAAAAACCACCCACTCAACCTCTTGGTAATGTGAGTATCATGTTCTCTAGGCTTCCTCCTGTTGTCTGGAGGTGATGACATTTTTAGGTAGAGCATGAAACTCTTAATCTCAGGGTTATGGGTTCAAGCCCCACATTGGACACCAATTGCTACATGAGATCTAATTGGTCTCAATAATAAAAACCCAGAGCCAGATATCAGGGCAAATGCTGAAAGATCAGAGAGAGAAAGGAGCAAGCCACACAGCCATCTTACCTTGCTAATTCCTCAGTCAAAAGGGGTCGACCTCATGTCTCCTCCCACCTTATATTCCTCTCTCTGCCTAGTTATATCACTTCCTATCTGTCTGTACAAATCTCCAGACCTCTATGGTTAACTAGTGGTGAATTCCACCCTCTGATCTTCAGGCAAGCTTAATTTGTTAGAGTACAAACAAGTTATCACCACATTAGGGAACCTGAGAAAATTGAGATAGTTGTCAAGTCCTGGGAGAGTTAGCTGTATCATTAGTTGTTCAGTCTCTATGCAATGGGAAAGTTCAAGGCTTACCTGCAGTTCTGGCTGAAGTAGTCCGTGAGACTGAACCATCCCAGTCAGCACCCTTGAAGCTGTTCTGGATGCAGAACTCTGAGGAAACTACAACAGAGGCAATCTAGAGGCTGGATCACCTGGGCCACCCATCTTCATTGTTGTATGGTCCCCTTGCTCTGAAACCACACAGACTTTCAAAGGTAACATATATATCTATAGTAACAAAATTATGGATCGTACACTGTACACAAGTCAGCCAGAGATGATTTTTTTGTTTTATGTTTGAGCAGATAAAATATCTATCACCTGTCTTGTAGGTTTATTTCTTTATGTCTGTATCCAGGATTCTCCAGAGTTTCCCTGGTCAAACCTGATCTCTATCAACCTTGAAGGAATCCACAGCCTTTTGTTTTCTGTGAAAACAAAAGCATAACCTCTTCCCCAAAGCAATATATATTCTGACTTCCATTTTAAGGTTAAGGCATTCTTAAAATATCTAGGCTGGTTAATTCAGTGGTCCCCCCTAAAATCTCATGTCTCTCAGCAGCTGTTGTTATACATTAGCAATCAAAAAATTAAAAGTCAACAAGGCCCCATACAAAATCCATCTTAATGGGACTTACCCTTTTTTATATTATTTTAGTCTCTCTTTAAAGGCTTTATTATTTATAAACTAGTTTTTATTATTTATAAACTAATTTTTTTCTATGACTGTCTATACCCATTTTATTTTTAAAGCCTACACACATTTTTAAATACACTGTGACCTATTTAGAGGTATTTTTCATCTGGGCCTATTTTTCTTGAGTACCTGCAGTGTTCTTTGATCTTGTGAGACAAATCTTAAACTGTTATGTCAGCCACCATGTGACTCAGCTTAGCACATGGCACTGGTGCATAGCATGGGCAGATAGTGCTGGTAGCTGACCCCAGCCCAAAGGGAGCTGCTGGTAGCTGTGCCTCTGTATGCCACTGAGCATCAGCCCACCTGAGAGACTGCAGGACTAGAAAGGCACATCTGGCTCCTTGTCCAGAACTTTTCTTTGGTTTTCCAGGCCTTATGTGGATATATGTGGCTGGATGTTGGGCAGGTACCATGTGTAGTAGGCTTTTTTGGATCACCAGCCCCAAAATTATGACATTATTATTTATTAATTATGAAATCTTGGCCTTATCTTAGGCTTGTTTCTAATTAGTTCTTACAACTTAAATTAATCCATTTCTATTCATCTATGTGCTGCCACATGGCTCGTGGCTTTTACTGCTCCTCTTGCATGTCTTGCTCCCTCTGTGTCTTGTTGGTAACTGCCTTTTTTCTTCCTTGAGACCTCTCTGTCCCCAGAAGTCCTGCCTAACCTCTTCCTGCCTAGCTATTGGCCATTTGTCTCTTTATTAAACCAACCACAGTGACACATCTTACACAGTATAAAGGAATATTGCACAATATTTTCCCTTCTTTTTCTAAATAAAAGGGAAGGGTTTTATCTCTAACACAATAAAACTATGGTGCCAGATACAGCAGATCTTTTTCTGTCCTGCCGACTCCCAAATAATGACATGGAGACTTATCAAAGTATCTCTGTGTTGATTTCATGCTTTGTTTCTTTCCATTTCTGTTTTCTAGTTTAACTAGTGCTTGCTCTCATGGGTAGCTCCGTTTCCCCCATAGGGGCACTCTTTTATTTTTCTTGTGAAGTTGCATTTATGGGGACATGATTACGCAATGGGTGGTAAATATGTTCTCAGGCAAATACATAAAAAATGCATTTATGCTTTGGCAAATTTCAATTTCCAAAGACAAGTTAATAGGTCATATCTATACATATTTCACTATAATCATTTGGTAGTATTGTCGTGTTTCCTTGGCAAATAGAAAGTTTAGAATGCTGACTGTGAGCTTCAGAAAGCCCATCCCTTCTACACCTAGCATACCAGTTAGGTTGTCCTTGGCTGCAGGTGGCTAAATGGACTTAAACATTAAAGAGGATTCCTCAAGTCCTATAAATAAGTGGAGAGGAGGTGGTATGGGTCTCAGAAATTGCTTCCCAAGGTGCCACCTCTGTTTTTCAACTCCTCTGTCACTTTTGTGCAACGTTTCTTCCTGATTGCAAGATGGTTGCCAACAGTGAGCCAGCCTTCCAGCATTGCTATTTTCTTTCTCCAAGTCACTGTCCAGGAGAAGGAAAAGCCACCCTTCTTACAATGGTGAGAAGATTTGAGAGCTGTTCTCTGATTAGATCACTCCAAACTAATTTGGATACACCTGCTTGTGAGCCAATCATAGTGGAAAAGAATGATGTCATTCAAATTGGTTTAAACCCATAACTCCTGGGTTCAAAGGTGGAGTCGCAGCACGTTACTTCACAATGGAGGATGGTTGGGCAAGTGCATGTCCTCAGGTGTCCTGGAGTGGGTACTGGTTTGACTTAGTGGTTGAGAATATGGAGTCAAACAAACTTGGGTTTGAATCTTGATCTCAGCCAGTTTACCACCAAAAACTGATTATGTCAACCTCAGCAAATGACAGGAAACAATTTTTTGGGGGGTAGAAAGCCCTGAACACTGTGTATGAACACCCCATGTTTGTAATCTAATTGAGGGTGAGACTTGTGTGTATTTTAAAACTTATTTTATTTCTTTATTTGTTTACTTATGTATTATTCATACAGTGTTCCCCCTGCATGTATACCTGCAGGCTAGAAGAGGGCACCAGATTTCATTATAGATGGTTGTGAGCCACCATGGGGTTGCTTGGAATTGAACTCATAAGCTCTGGAAGAGCAGTCAGTGCTCTTAACCTCTGAGCCATCTCTCTAGCCCTAAAACATTTTTTAATTAGAAGCTTCTGTTACATCTATTTGCTATTGGCAGTGGGTGGGGTGTTCACATGCCATGTGTACCTATGGAGGACAAATTGTAGAAGTCAGTCTCTTTCCATCCCGCAGGTCCCAGAGATCAAACTCAGACCATCAGGCTTGCCAGGAAGCATTTTGCCCGCTGAGCCATCTCATCAGCCAGCCTTCCTATCCTCCCATCTACCTGGCATATTCTTTATGAAATGGGTATTTGATGAATGGACTGGCAGTTATCACTTGTCCCTAACATGGGGACACAGGAGGGTATTGGCTGACAAACGAAAGCTTCCTTATTTTACTGCACTATTTGGGGTTGAACCAGGACCTTGAGTGTGCCAGACAAGCACCCAATCACCACTGAGCTTCATCTTCTGACCCCAAAATGTCCATTCCTCTCAGGTAATAGGGCTCTCCTGCTGTTACCGAGGGAAGGGCCCTTCACGGTTCTCTGTTCTTGAAATTTCCAGAAAAGATGGTTCCAGGGAGGGCCGCTTGATGCAGGAGAAATGGTTCAATAACACTTACTTAATGAGGCTGCTGTGCGGGGTGGATGTGTTGACAAATGTGGAGGGCTTGGAGCAGGGTCTGTTGTTGCAATGAGGGGCTCGGACTGCGTTCCCAGTGCAGGGCCCCTTGTGCCATCCGGATCCCGGTGTGTACCCGAAATAATTACACGGAAACTGTATTTATTGAAATACTGCCTGGCCCATTAGCTCTAGCCTCTTATTGGCTACCTCTCACATATTTGTTTAACCCATTTTTAATAATCTGTGTCTCACCACGAGTCGTGGCTTACCGGGAAAGATTCAGCGTGTCTTCATGGCGGGCGGCTCTCTCTGGTTCTGTCCCCTTCCCAGCATTCTGTTCTCTTTATCCTGTCTATCTAAGTCCTGCCCTATCAGAAGGCCAAGGCAGTTTCTTTATTTAACCAATGAGGGCAATATACAAACAGAAGACCCTCCTACACCAGTCTGTCACATGGAAGGGCCACCTGAGCCTGCAGCCAGCTTTCGTGAGTTCATATCTTAGATCTGCCACTTCCCTGCTGTGCACCTTTGTGCAAATCTCTTAAAGTCCTTGCGCTCTTTATTTATTTTTGGTGTTTTGAGATGAGGACTTGCTATGTAGCCCTGGCTGGCCTGATACTCTTTATTTAGCCCAGGCTAGCCATAGATTCATGGAGATTCATGAGGATGGGAACCGTCAGCCTCTCAGGGGCTGGAATTATAAGTGTGTGCCACCATGCTGAGCTCACATACTTTGGTTTTTTGTTTTGATTTGGGAGGGTGGTGGTCTACGTACATGTGTGAATGCATGGACGCGTGTGCATGTGTGTGTATACATGTGCTCTTACACATGAAAACTGGGGTCAGAGGGTGATGTCTGTGTCCTGCTCTGTCACGTTCTACCTTCTTACTCTGAGACAGTATCTCGCTGAACCTGGAGCTCACCATTTTTTGGCTAGGCTTCAATCCTCCTGCCTCTGCCTCTCACAGTATCAGCGGCACATGTGCCTGTACCTGGTCTTTATGTGGGTCCTGGAGATTCTAACTGAGGCTGGTGCAGCAAACTCTCTTGTGCCAGAGGCATTTCTCCAACCTGTACCTCAGTATTTAAAATCCTTAAGATGGAGACAAAAGCAATAGGATCTCTCTCAGGGCGGAGCAAAGGGAATGAGCGCAGATGAAGAATGCCTGTGAAATGCGCTTGGTTATCCTGCAGTAAGCCTTATTACATCTTTAAAACATTCTTGTTACTCCTGACATTTTTGTGAGCATAGCAATCTTCCCAGTGTCCCGGAATTAGCAGGCCTCTGATAATTGAGACAAGGAGGTCTCATGGGTCAGGCTCAGGAGCAAAAGACTGGGTACCCCCTGCTTGCTTAGGGTCCCCAAGACAGGGCCTGACTTGTAAGAGGTGAGCCCCTATATGTCAGTCTAACACGTAGACAGTCTCTCTCCTCTCTAAGCATGCTTTTGGCCCAGTCCTAGAAAAGCTTGTCACAGTCGGGGCTGCTTTCAGACTACCAGCCTGGAGACTATGGCAGGACTTCCTGTTTCCTCCAGGGAAACGGACTGGGAGCCAGCCAAGTCCTAATGCGGTGTCCTTTGAAGGCGTGCCCAGCTTCCCTGTTTTAAATGCAATATGCTTATTGCTGGTCTGATTTTTATTGGGAAAAAGCAGCGGTGTACTTTCTAGGTCCCTGGGGTCTGAATTAAAATAAAGGAAGTACTTTAAAAAATCAAATCCAAATAGCGGGCCTTGGAAGCACGCTGTTAAGTGAGGGTATCACAGACCTCAGAGGCTGCTTCCCTACCGACTCCTGAGACAAAGCCTCATGGTAATTGCATTTGGAGGTCCCAGAGGCATTGGTAATGGAGGCAAGATTGTCTCCAAGTCCTGTTTGCATAAGAAAGCAGATAAATTGCAAAAGCTGCAGCTTGCTGAGAACCTACTAAGTGCCAGGTCTTGGACCCTATGATAAACCGCTGAGGCAGATGTGATCTTCATTTATAGAGGAGGAGACCACGCCTATGGCTACCCAGGTAACAAATAGAAGAGCGGAGATTTGCTCCCAAGTTGTTCTTGTATCCAAATCTGTATGCTTACCTTTCTGCTAGTATTTTTAAGACTGCTGGCTGAGACACAGGAGTGAGGCTTGAAATCAGTATAGTGTATAGCAACCAGTGTTTCCCAAAATGAAACAGAGTAGGAAAAGTGGCTGTTTCACCTGGATAGAGATACCTAGTTGTTCATGAAATGCATGTGTGTGTGTGTCTATGTATGCATGTGTGTGTGTTTGCCTGGGTGTGCGAGTATATGCATTCGTGTGTGTGCGTGTGCGAGTATATGCATTCGTGTGTGTGTGTGCATGCCTACATGTGTTTGTGTGTGCATGTGTGGATTGCATGCATGCATGTGTGTATGTGTGTGTCTGTGTATATACATACACTTTCAGCATGTGTGATCCTATGTACTGACTTATAACTTAATATATATTTCTTACTGAGTCACAGTCAAAACATACAGAAGGGCCAGGTAATGGCTCAGTCTGTAAAGTGTTTACCGTGTAGTTATGAGGACCTGAGTTCAATCCTCGGGACCCATGAAAAGCTGGGCTTGCTGGCATGGGCTTTTATTCTAGCCTTAGATGGACCCTTGGGGTTCACTGGCCAATTTGCCTAACTCAGTGAGTTTCTGGCTAAGGGGAGACGCTGTCTCAAAAAATAAGGTAAATTGTACAGGAGGAGTGACACCTAAGGCTGTTCTCTGACCTTCACACACATGTACATACATGTAAACTCACACCCTCACACGCACCTGTATACACACACACGCACACACACATACACACACACACCACAACAGGAACACATACAAGCACTCACATGTATATGCACATCCATGCATCTGCACACAGAAAATATGTGAAAGTCATTGTTCTAGGAGACATGACTTCCCAGCTAACAAGACCTAACATTTACTGAGACGTTACTGTGTATTTAGAATGATTCGGATACACAGATTGAATCAATTATTATAATAACATTATGATAAAGTATTAACATCATCTCTGTTTATAGTGAGACTGCTAAGGAACAGAGAGCTTGAATAATTTGCCTTCAGTCTAAGAGTTCAGCAGCAAACCTTAAATTTGAACCTGAACTGCCTGCTGTAACACTTGAATATTTAATTTTTTCGCCAGCGTTTTTGCTTAAGTGATCAGGAGGCCTCTGGTTCAGAAGAACCATACAGTCAAATCGACAGGTCTGGAGCGGCCTGGCCCCCATCAAGCGAGGCCCCCTGGGGCCAGCTGACTCTAGCCGGCTCCAGCAAGCTTTCCTATCATTCACCTTTCATTAGCACGGCTGCCTTGTAGACTTCTGTAGCTTCGAATCTCTCTCATCTTCCCCTATTTTAAATTAATTAACCTCCTAATTATTTAGACATTCATTCACCAACTTGTGTGCAATTCAAATCTATTACACTTCAGGGGATGTGTCTATATCATGTGTACTCTGCTGTGAGTCTCACGTGGTCAGGAGAGAAGTGTGTGCACGAGGTGGGGGAGATTTGTAGAATCAATTTTTTAAAATTCCAATGCATTTCTGAGGCATCTGAAGTGTTGATGAGATAGCTGAGGTTCTTGGGTGCTTGACTTTTAAATTCACATTTCTGAAAGGCAAGATACAAAATTGATTATACAGTATGATCTCAACTGTGCTAAAAATGTATATGGAAAGGGCTGGGAGGAAGTGAACAGTGGCTGCCTCTGGGTGATGGAATGATGGGTGATTTTTATTTTCTCCAATTGGCTTTCTTCCTCCCCAAATTTCTTGCAATTGATAAAAAGCATATTTTAAAGATTCACTAAGTAAAATTTAATTTCCAAGCTCGGGAGAGTATGGTTGTCTATATAACTTTAAGGATGTGTTTAGTTTGTGAGCCAAAAGCACCACAGTTTTGGTACCCATTCTAAAGTGTCCACTCACCTACAAGGCAAGAGTCATGTGTTTTGTCATGTGACACAGACACACACGTGACTATGAACTACTCTGTCCCAGTTGTCTCCCTCTGACTTGGGGAGCAGGCAAGCTGGAGCCTGGATTCTGCCACTGGATGGATAGCCAGTGCTCTACAGGAACACTCTGCAGAGTCTGATGTCACACCAGAAGTCACCACTGCAGATGTCACACCAGAAGACACCACTGCAGATGTCACACCAGAAGACACCACTGCAGATGATGTCACACCAGAAGACACCACTGCTCATGGGCTGAGCTCCACTTCTGCTCACCTTTGCACATCCCCGGGGCCAAGTATGGGTCCTAGAGTCAGGTGGGATTTAGAGTAACCATTTATGTGCTACTTGTAAAAAACCTAGGAGGAAATGCTGGTGTTGCCCCTATTTTATACATGGGGAAACCAAGGCAAAGATCATTCAAGACACATAGTCAGTAAGCAACAGATCTAGGATTTGAACCAATGCAATGTCCCAGTCACCGCACCATACAGCTGCTCTGACTTTAAGGACTGTGTGATTCAAGACCAGTCACCTGCAGGCTTTCTGACTCCTAGACCTTTAAGCACACAGGGTAACAAATTTAAATCTTGTGCATGTATGTGTGTGTGTGTGTGTGTGTGTGTGTGTCTGTTTAGTATTTGCATGTGAATGTTAGGGTTCGAGCACCCATGCAAGTGCATGCAGAGGCCAGAGCAAAGACATTGGGTGTCTTTCACTCTGCACTTTATTCCTTGAGGCAGAATGTCTCATTGAGCCAGAAGCTTGCCATGTTAGCTAGCTGGCTGGCAGTGAGAGCTTGGGATCTTCCTGCTGTCCTCCCACTCCTGCCCAGTTTCTGAGTTACAGGCACTTTGCAGCCACGCATGGCTTTTATGTGCTTGCTAGAAATTCATACTCTGGTCCTCATATATCCACAGTATGTGGTCTTCCTCCCTGAGCCATCTCCCGAGCCTCTTTCTTTTTCTTTTCTTTTCTTTTCTTTCTCTTCCTCCTCCTCCTCCGTGTGTGTGTGTGTGTGTGTGTGTGTGTGTGTGTGTGTGTGTGTGTGTGTGGGTGGGTGGGTGGTTGTGGGGATTGAATTCAGGGCCTTGTATCCATTAGGCAAGAACCTCTGTTTTGTTTCTTCTTCTTCTTCTTCTTCTTCTTCTTCTTCTTCTTCTTCTTCTTCTTCTTCTTCTTCTTCTTCTTCCTCTTCCTCTTCCTCTTCCTCTTCCTCTTCTTCCTCCTTCTCCTCTTACTGTGTAGCCCAAACTTGACCTTGAACTTATGATCTTTCTGCTTCCATCAACTGAGTGCTTAGATTACAGGTATGTCCCTTCATACCTGGCTGCAAGGTAGGTATTTCTAACTTGGCATTTCATGTGCCACCATGGCATCTAGGTGGCTAGCCTGTAGTGTCTAAGGACCTTAAAGTAAGATTGCTTGGTGCAAGCCCTACCACAGCAGTTACTAGCTATAGAAAACTGAAGTACCAGCTGAACCTTTCTGGGCCTCAGATTCCATATTGGCAAAATGAAGCTGGTCATGACTGAGTTTTCACCTATGAGTGCCAGAGCAGATGCTGGCATGCAGATGCTGGCATGCAGATGCTGGCGATTGCCAGGAGGAGCATGGGGATGCTGCCCTTGTCTCCTTTACCAGAGTTTGTGCTGTTTGGTAAGAGAGGCTGTGCTTTATTCAACCTCTCTATCCCAATCTTCCCAAGGGTGCTCCCTCAGAAGAACGTGGTCCCTAATGCCTGTTAATAAATGCTGACCTCTGTGAAGAGGGCAGCCTGTGTGTACCTCTTAGGGAGCTGAATCTGAAGAGAAAGAAAGGTGATAAAGACCCTGTACATGACCTAGAGTGGGAGGGGCGCCCTTCTGCCCTCAGACCCACCCTATTTCCACTCCAGGTCCCCTTGACATGTGTCCATAGCTTCATTGCCAGATTAGCTCATGGTCAGCGCTGACTCGTTAATCAGGTCAAGCAGACAAGGAAGTGTTCACCAGGCAGGCAGGGGCTCCGCAGACACCACCCAGCAGGCAGTGCTGAGTACCCACTGCCGAGTTGATAGAAGACCTAGCCAAGAAGGTAAGTCTTGCCCAGCCTATGCCAGGTTGACAAGGGCTAGCCAACTGCCATCGAGCATGTGGGTGCTAAGCAAACGTTACCAAGCAGGCAGTGGTGACCAAACGCCAGCCTGAGAGAGTCTCCTGACCAGTGCTGGTGGATCAGAGCTCCTGAAGTCATGAGGCCCTCACTAGGCCTTCCTGTGACACACCTGGTGCCTCCAAGGCAGGCTCTGCCTCTGTGCCTCAACACTAGGAGCCTACTCTTCTCTTAGCCTAGGGTTTGGCCAAGTATGAATTGTGACGCCCTCGGGGAGGAGGGGTTGCCAAGGTAACAGGCATTTTCTTACCTAGTGTGAATTCTCTGAAGTTATCGCTCTACTTGTCTTCATTAATAGCCTTAACACTGTTGAGTCTCATCACTGACACTCCCATACACACACACACACACACACGCACTCACGCACGCACGCATGCACACGTGCAGACACACACCAACTCTGACAGCATCTTTGACAGGTTGTTCCTATCCTGTTTGCAAAATAAGGAAGCATGGAGAACCACAAATCACCAGAACCTTTTGCTCTTTTAAGCACAGAACCATGTTCAATTCTTGTCCATCTTGGGTCAAAGCCAGGCAAGGGGTCAGAGACACACGGTCGACCATGGACTTTGATAATGAATTCCGAAAGCACTTGTTTTGTTGGCTTCCCCTGAACTGCTTCTGTCAGTGCATATCATCTCCCTTGCCTGGTCCTCCTTCCATCACAGGAACAATGTCAACAGCCCATCTTCTTTGCCCGGGAAATGGTGCCAGCAGGCATCCACATGGCGGGGAGAGAACCCGTGAGATCCTTGTAGCTCTGCTTTGTGGCTTTGGAAATGTCTCTCCTGGCTTGGGACTGATCCTCTGAGCTCCCCCACACCCCTGCTCTTGTGTCCATTCACATCTTGGAGGACTGTTTGGAAGAGTTGATTCATCCACTCACTGGCTCTTGAAATCTAGTGGGGTGGGTACTATAGCTGGTCAGGGCCATTCAGACTGCAGTGTGGTTCTGTCCAAGTGGGACACTCATTCTGTTCAAATGCCTAGAGATGAGTGCCTGTTTGAGGCGGTGCACAGATGATGTAAGTAATCCCCAAAGGGCATCGTAAGTCGGGACAGGCTGGAGAGGGACGCCTATGGATGCTACTTTGAGAGATGATGAGGTCTTCACCAAGTAAGCCACAAGAAGAGAAAACTCACCGCCTGGCTTGTTTTGGTGGGAGAAAGCTCCATTATCATCACTGCTGCACCTGACCCAGGGATGGGGCTGGGATCTGAAGGTACAGTCTGTGCCACTGAAGACAGGCCTGGACCAGGGGACAACCACGCAGCAACTGTGCCACTGCTGTAATCATGACACAAGTAAAATAATTTGAGACTAGATGGTCGCAGGTCACACAAAAGAGTTGGTAGTTGCCTCCATTTTTCTTTTTAGTTTTGGTTTAGTTTGTGGCTTTCTGGAAAACACCATCTCCTTTCTTTCCTCCTTTTATCCTCTGGCTTAGCTCTTTCTGCAGAGCCACAGCGAGGTCGAGACTATCTATCCCTGGCAAGCCAATGGTAACAGCTTCCACACAGGGACCAACCGGCTACTGTTCGTGGTGCCTACTTCTCTTTTAAATACTACTGCGTTAGTTGCCTCCTGTTGCATTACAAATTACCTCCAAACTCGATGGTTAGTACAACAGCCATTTATGACCACAACACTCCTGTGACTGCTTGTGAGTCAGCTGGGTCCTGAAGTCTCCATCACGGTGCTGGCTTAGGCTATAGCTGCAGGCTCCACTCAGGAACGGGGCGCTGCTCCTTAGCTCCTTCGAATGGTTAGTGTAGGTCTCAGCTACTTGCAGGACACTGCAGGGAGGGCCTTGGCCCCTAACTTTTTGACTGCAGGCTGTGCTTAGCTGCTTGCCTCATGGGCCTTCCCCCAGGGCAGTGGCCAGCAAAGCAGCTGGTTGCTTCAGAGCCAGGAAAGAGGACAGACCGGGAAAACAGGAGAGATGAAAGTCAGTCTTCTGTTGCTTTGAGACAGGAACTCGATATGCAGCCCAGGCTGGCACTATGCAGCTCAGGTGAGCCTCCAACTCCCAAGTCTCCTGAATGCTGGGACTATAAGCATGTACCTCTATACCCAGTGGTCATATTCCTTGCTACCTCTTCTAGAAGCCACAGTCTATCATATTGGCTTTATCTTTTCCTTAGAGGGACCCATTGGCCAAATGCACTCAGGATCACCGACGGCATGCACTCCCGTGGAGAGCTGGCTGGTAGCCACTGTTGATGTACCCCCACTCCACCCAGTTTAGGGAACAAGTCTTCTCTTCCTTCTTTTAAAAGGAGACTGAAACTTGGGGACTTTGCCTAGGGTCACACACCAAGTGGCACAACCATAATGCGAACTGGTTTTTCTTCGAAGCCTGTTTCCCACCATTCAGTCACCATGCCCCCGCCCCCCTGGTAGTCGCTTCAAGCCTCCCCAGAGATGGGTCCCTGTTCAGTTGGCTCAGCTGCCAGCCTCCTGTCAAAGCTCCCACCCAGACATCCACTCCAGCCTGCAGGTCCTTCCCATTCACCCCGCTCCCGGAAGCATGTCTTCCCATCCCAGCTGTCAGTGGCAGAGAGGTTCCGAAAAGGCCAGTGTCCACTGCCCTCCAAGCAGCTGGTTCCCGAAAGCCTCCCTGGCTTCCCAGGGTTTTGCCAAAAGCTCTCGGGTGAGAACATGCACCTTGCAGTAATGTACTGTTTCCACAGATGATTAATCAGGAGCAGCCCTGGATGCTTTGGCACAGATGGAGGTGAGGGAGAGAGCCAAGTCGTAAATCCAAATAAATTTATAGCTTCTTCATCCATCCTATTATTACACCAGGAAGACTGTGTTTCCCTGTAGTGCCTGAAGACAGGGGAGTGGTTTGCATACTGAGGACTCAGTCCAGGGAGGCTGAAGACACTGGTTTTGGTTGGGAGCAGCTAAGAGGTCATGATGTTAGAGGAGTGTAAAAGTCTGGGCTTGACTGACAGGAACCGCTTAAGAGAAGTTTCACAAGAAACTGCTAAGGAACTTACTCACCCTTGCCCTAACTCATAGTTCTTGCCAGGCCCAGGGGTGCAGGACTGCGGTCTCAGGCACTTGGGAGGCTGACGTAGGAGAATTAAATTCAAGCCATGCCTGGGCTGCAGAGTGAGTTCAAGGCCAGCCTGAGTAACTTAGTAAGACCCTGTCTCAAAATAAAAGCAAGCAAGTAAGCTGGGGATGTAGCTCAGTGAGAGAGGCATGTCCAAGGTCCTAGATATAAACCCCCAGACAGACAGACAGACACACACACACACACACTATGCACATGTACCTGACAGGACCCTGAGCTTCTCTGCACCCTAGTCAGTTTCTAAGCACGTGGGCATAGGGAAGGGTAACATGTGGCTATTTCAGAATGGGTGGTCAGGAACGCTTTTCAGTGAAAGGAAGCCAGGTCTCCATAAAAGCTGCTCTCGACCCAGCGCTGTCCCTTTTATGGACGGTGGAAAGGCAGGTGCCTTTTCTGCCTTGTCACGTGACCCCAGTCCAGCAAACTACATTCCACGCCTGACATTATCTCTGTAATGAGACTGCTATTACCACCTCGCTTACCTCACGGGGTTAATGTGGGAATCACAGACATAATGAGATCTAAGCCGCTCCATAATAGGATCTTAACAATGGTGTAACGAGCGCTCGCTCTGATGCACCACAGTTGCCGCGTGCAGAGTGCTGTGTGGGAATCTCCGCACCTAGACCTTATGACGTTTCCAGGAAGTGAACAGCGTCAGCTCCATTTCACAGGCGAGGAAGCCGAGGCCTATCGGGGTTAGGTGGCTTGTGACAGGTTGCCCAACCCGTGAATTACAGAGCCAAATACAGCCTCCCTTCTGTGTGAACTGTCTTACCCCCAAACCACTGCCTCACACAGTGGAAACCTGTGTACACACGGGATTGCTGCCCTTCCTCCAGCATATACACACAAGCATGGCTGTTTTACCTCTCGCATGAGGCTGCAGAGAACATTGCTAGCTATTGCCATTCAT
The DNA here is from genome assembly GCA_004026605.1 of Ondatra zibethicus. Taxonomy (NCBI): domain Eukaryota; kingdom Metazoa; phylum Chordata; class Mammalia; order Rodentia; family Cricetidae; genus Ondatra; species Ondatra zibethicus. The sequence continues at coordinate 16,903 of PVIU01018432.1, forward strand.
ACAAGGTGTATCTGTGAGAGTTTCACAGTGATGGGACCATTCACAAGGGGAAGGACAGTGTTCTCCACAAATGGCTTTGAAGATTTGGGGTTAGATAGTCAGGAAAAGAGCAATGATGTGGGGCAACAAGATGGCTCAGAGGGTAAACGTTCTTGCTGCCAAGTTTCAGGACCTGAGTTTGACTCCCAGGACTCACACGGTAGAAGGAGACAATCATCTCTTGAGAGTTGACCTCTGACCTCCACGCATGTGCCATGGTATATGTTCACACTCCCCCCCCACAAAAAACAAATATGTGTCATTTTTAATAAAATAAGAAAATTTTTAAAAAGATGGATCCTAACTTTATATCACATAAAATTGATTTAAGAATTAATCAAAAACCTAAGCTTAAAAACTAAAATTTTAAGATTCTGAAGAAAGCAAACGTTTTCATGACATCAGATTTGGGGCTGGTTTCTCTGCTGACACCAGAACAACAACAACGAATGACAAATTAGATTAATTGGACTTCACCAGAATTTAAAATGTTTGTGCAGCAAAGAACACTACGCAGAACGGTGGCTCATGACCCCTTTGGGAGTAGAAAGACCCTTTCACAGGGTCGCATTTCAGATAGCCTGCAGATCAGATATTTATATTATGATTCGGAACAGTAGCGAAATTACAGTTATGAAGTAGCAACAAAAATAATGTTATGGTTGGGATCACCACATGAGGAACGGCACTGAAAGGTCGCAGCATTCAGAAGGTTGAGAGCCACTGCTGTAGAAAGTGACTCAGAACCTATGGTGTAGCTTCTTAGGGTGCTGAGGCAGGAGGATCCCAGGTTCAAGCTCTGCCTGGGCAAATTAGTAAGGCACTGTCTCAAAATTTAAAAAAAAAAAAAAAGAAAAGAAAGTGAAAACAGGGCTAGGAATATAGTTTGGTGTTAGATCATGGATTAGTATTTAGAAAACCTCAATAACAATAAAACAACCTAATAAAAACAGAGCAAGACACTTCCGCACAGGAGATGTATGCATGGTCAAAAAGTTCACAAAAAGATGCTCAGGACCAGCTGTCGTCAAAGAGACGCTAATCAAAACCACACGGAGATGTTACCTCGCACCTGTTAGGGAGGCAAGTATTGAAAAAGAAATAAAGTTTGGGGGACTGCAAGATGGCTCAGCCCCTAAGGGCACTTGCCACCAAGTCGGACAACCTGGGTTTGATCCCTGGAACCCACTTCATGGATGACGAGACTAATGCTCCCAAATTGACCTATGACCTCCACACTGCACATGTGCTCAGCCTCCCTCCTCGCGCAGCAAAAGCAATCAATGTGATTTTGACAAAGATGCAGAGAAATTGGAGCCCTGGTGCACTGCAATGCGAACGGTCCAGCCCCTGTGGGAAACAGTCCGGCGATTAAATGAAGAGTTGCTGTGAATTCAGCAGTTCATTTTCTAGGGGCATACTGGAAAGAACGCCGACACCTGCTTACCCATGATGACAGTGACATTATGCACCGCACTCGGAAAGTGTCCATCAACAAGTGGATGGCTGAAGAGAATGAGAGAAGAGCACAAGGTGGGATACTGTTGAGCCTTGAGAAGAAATGGCATCTGATGCATGCCACAGTGTAGATAGGGCTCCAAAGCATTTCCCTAAGAGGAATGGGCCGCACACACAAGGACCAACATGTAGGATTCTGCTTATAGGGCTTCTTAGAACGGGTGGCTTCAAAAAGACAGGAGGTGGAAGGCAGGTCACCAAGAGCTCAGATGAGAGGAGAAATCTTTATAGGAACTGGTGGTCTGATCTTTGCACAGTTTTGTGAATCCACTTAATGCCACTGAATTATACACATAAAAATTCATGTAAATATAATTAGAATAGTAAAATATATGTCTTTTATCACAAGAGAGAAAACATTTTACATACATAAGATATCTTACTTTGGTCTCATTAATTTCAAAATTTTTATTAAAATACTTTTATTACATTTTCTACCTCTTAAAATAAGATATAATTGAATGCTATAATTAATAATTATGTGATAACTACTGATGTGTTTATATTAATGCCACATTGATATATTGATGTAACATAATTTCCCAATGAAGGAAAAATTAAAAATGTGGATCTACCAAAAACAAAGTTAGAATATTCATTTTCATAGCGATGCCCACATCGACCTCCACGCTGTGCCTTCCAGGTCATTTCCCACTTTGTGTCCCCCTCTCCCCCGCATTTGATTCAGTCCTGTTTCCTTCTATTTCAAAACCCGAGGGGTCACTTTCTTTCTGGCGAGTTCTCATCGACGTCAGACTTTAGTCTTTCCCATCCAGTGGGGGAGGGGGACACTTTCTAAAACCAACCGAAGTGACAAAACACTGCGAAGAAGCCAAGGAATGTGTGAGCGGAATGCTCAGATTCACGCTGAGACCATTTGGAAGCCGGGCTGGAACGAACAACTTTCAATACTCAGTGCCCAGAAGTCTCTGAGGACGTGTGGCCAAAGGAGTGATCGCCGATGTCCTGCTCAGTCCACAGGCAGCACAGAGGAACATGAAATTTCTGTAGCTTTTATTAAATTTTCTAGAATTCTAACCTCTTTGCTGGATTGTAGCGCAGGGGCAAGCGGGGTTCCTGGTGAGCAAATTACTTAACTATGGAAACCAGAGTCTTTTGTCTTCCGAAGAGCCCGTCTTGACTCTGCCTTTACCTTTTGGGTGGTGCTTGGGGCTCTCCCAGCAAAATAACCGTGGGAATTTCTGTTCTAGGGTGTCCTTTCTCACGAGTAAACACCATATGCTCAGCAGGGGGCGCTCTGCCTGTTCTTGAGCGGGTTAAGTCAAGATAGGTGGAGTAGTTTCCCCTCTGGGAGCTTGGCCGTCTACACTCCCTGACTCCCCTGCTCTCCCTGCTTAAGCAGAAGAAAACCAATGTCGCTGGAGCTTTCTGAGTGCTCTTGTAGGGTCAGGAGGACTGAAGTGAGTCGGTTTCTAGGGCCAGGGCTGCTAAGTTGCTGATTTGGCATCACCCAATATTCTCCCGAGGGCCGTCTGTCTCACTTCTCAAATATAGCTTCAATAATGCAGACCTTCTATTTTGATGACTTGAGGTTTTCTTAAGTACATCCAATAAATTCCATTTCCTCTTGGCTCTTTGGCTCTATTCCACGAAGCTTCGTCTACCTGTGACCTGGAGCCACTGGTACCTACTCTGACTGGCTTCACTTTGCATCTAGCCCTGTTCCTTAAATATTACCCCGTGTGGACTACGCCAAGGCTGTTCCGCGTTCTAGGAGTCCACGTTTTTGTTTTGTATAATTTTGTCCCCCGGGGGACGTTCCAGATGGCCCTCCAGCCTACCCTGATCCTCTCAATAGCTCTGCTCAGTATTTAAAGCTATTATAATGCTTTCTCCAAATAGTTCTTAAAGATCCATTAATCAATTCACTCATTCAACAAATATTTATAAAGCACTTCTATTCCAGGGCCCTGTTAAGCATGGGGCGTATTTATGAATGAAAAAAAAAATCCCCATCCTTGAGTTCAACTGAAGTGAAGATTAAAATAGGCAGGTTCTCTGTTTTCTACATGTGCTTGCTTTCTCGCGGTGGTTTCTAGGCCGTTGAGCATAGCAACCCAGCCTTGGGAAGAGGGGGGCGGGGCTTTAGGGGGCGGGGCGATGGAAATCCCTTTCTCCTTTCTTTCAGCTACTGAAGCTGCTGGCTTCCTACCTCTCTGCCCATCAGTTGAACGTTGTCATGTTTCCAGGACCAGGCTTGCTTTCTCCCCTCTTGTCAAACTATATTTTATTTGGTTTCTGTACTTTTCTTTTCTCCCCCAGTTCCTCTGATTTCAGTCACCGATTTTCGTCACTGAAGTAATTCCCTAATTTTCTCAGGATGGGATTTCCCCTAAACTCAAGTGCCCCTGCCACACACACACACACCTGTTGGATGCATGTCCCACTTGACCTCATCCACTTGAGGATGGAGGTACCATTAGTCTTCAAAACCTGCTACCTCAGTCAGTATGCTCTCCCTGTCAAAAGCCCGCAGCTGCAGCCATCGGTCCAGCCGGAATTTTCAGAGGTCACTGGTGCCCGCTCGCCACACCCTTAGCTCCCTCCGAAGTTGGTTCCGATTATTTTGTGACAGGGTCTTTTGTAACCCAGACTACCCGCAGATTCACCATACAACCAAGGATGCTGTTGATCTTATTGTCCTCCGGGGTGCTAGGATTACAGGCGCATGCCATTTTCTGTAAATGCTTGCTGGAGAGAAGTTGGTTCTTTCACTCTGAGTGTTTCACCTCCTTGCTGGGTATTCATCACTACCTGTCCTCCCTTAGTCTAGCCGGTGGCTTTCCAACTGTGTTCACGGAGTCCTTCCAGGGGCATGGAGGTTGGCATGGAAAATGGGTGTTGAGCAGGCTGGGCTGTGGGCTTCCTGCCCCTGCTCCAGTCAAAGCCACTGCCTGTGTGACTGTTTTTCTCGTGCTCTGAAGAGTGCTCAGTGTCTGAACAGTTGATCTTCAGTACTGAGCACATCTCCCTTGGATCCTTGTACTTCCTCTTCTCTGGCCCACTTCACCCGATGGGTTTGAACCACCTTTTTGGCCATGGTGCTGAGGAGAGGCAGTTTTCACACTCTGGGTGTGCTTCCTGAGAAATGGAAACACTGGAGTGCAGCAAAGCAATCTGAATACAAGTGTGTGGGAACAGTGCCGTGAGTTCATAACCCTGAGACCACTCTGATGCACTGATGCATTAAAACCGGTGCAGCTTTTGTGTTTGTTTGTTTGTTTGGTCCTTGAGTATTACCTATGACCAACCACTGAGGCACATGTCACAAAGCATCCCTCTTGAACT
>PVIU01018432.1:21868-39264 GCA_004026605.1 Ondatra zibethicus
CCACCCAGGACACAGCCATCACATAGCCAGCACACCCACCCAGAATATAGCCAGCACACAGAGAACACACCCACCCAGAACACAGCCAGCACAGCCACCCAGCACACCCACCCAGCACACAGCCAGCACACAGCCAGCTTGCCTGGCTTCTGGTGTTCGCTGCTGTGGCTCCCTACATCCACTACTGTCTTGCCTGTCTGCATCTTGAACTCTAGGTAATTTTTTTCTTAGATGAGAAAATTTCCTTTTACCTAATTACTGCACTTGTATGCTCGCTCAGACTTTTCTTGCTGGATATTGGGGAGATTTAGTTCCAAATTCATACAATAATTTTTCAGTCTTAATGATTTTTTTACTTTGTTTCTTTACTCCCGTGTGTGCGTGGGTATGCATGTGCATGCGTGTGTGTGTGTGTGTGTGTGTGTGTGTGTGTTGCACATTTGGAGGCCAAAGAACAACTTTTAGGAGCCAGTTCTTCCACCTTGAGTCAGGGTCTCTCTTGTTTCTGCCCTGCTGTGTATTCCAGGCTAGCTGGCATTACAGATGCTCACCAACACACCAGGCTTTTGTTTTTTATGTGTAGGGGTGTTTTGTCCACATGTTTGTCTGTGTACCACATGTCTGCCGTGCCCAAGGGGGCCTGAAGAGGGAAATGAATCCCCTAAAACTGGAGTTACAAATGGTTGTGAGCCACCATGTAGGTGGGAATTGAACCCCAGTCTTCTAGAAGATCGGCTAGTGCTTTTAACCACAGAGCCACACATTTTCATAGATGCTCCAGACTGAACTTAGATCCCCCTGATTGGGCAGCAGGCACTTTTACTCACTGAACCATCCTGACATCCTCCTATTGATTTTTTTAATGACCTGTTCTTGTTCATACTCTGTCCTGATCTGTTTCAGCCATTCACTTAGAGATGTTTTTAAATGTCCAGAGAAGTCACAACAGCAACATATTTCCTTATGCTTTCCAGTTGTCTTCAGTTGTTAACATTTTGCCATATTTTTGTCCATTTGGCCATCTTTCCTCTTTCTGTCTATCTATATATGTGTATATAGATACATGTATAGATATGTGTATACATACGCTCTTACTGTTCACTGTCTGTCTGTATGTATGTCTGTATGTGTGTATATAGATAGATCTATAGATATGTGTATACACACACTCTTTTTTTTTTTTTGGTATTTCGAGACAGGGTTTCTCTGTAGCTTTGGAGCCAGTCCTAGAACTAGCTCTTGTAGACCAGGCTGGCCTCGAACTCACAGAGATCTGCCTGCCTCTGCCTCCAGAGTGCTGGGATTAAAGGCGTGCGCCACCACCACCCGGCAACACACACTCTTGCTGTTCACTGGTTGAAAGCGACTTTTAAGAAACCTATCTCCGGGCTGGAGAGATGGCTTAGTGGTTAAGAGCATTGCCTGCTCTTTCAAAGGTCCTGAGTTCAATTCCCGGCAACCTCATGGTGGCTCACAACCATCTGTAATGAGGTCTGGTGCCCTCTTCTGGCCTGCAGGCATACACACAGACAGAATATTGTATACATAATAAATAAATAAATATTTAAAAAAAAAAAAAAAAAAAAAGAAACCTATCTCCTTTACCCCTAAAGACTTCTACAGACAATCCCTGGGTTTTGAATGTACATGGTATTTTGATCAAATACTGGATATTTACCATTGGTGACAATTCATTGTCTAAAGAGAGTTCATATTCATAACTATCTGAACACCATTCTTCATTTTTTTTTCTGATCCAAGGCCACCAATATCTTTGTAGACTCTCCCACACACTCAGCACTTCTCCAAACTTTTCCTAATTCCTCTTCCTGCTGTACCAATGACTCTTCCTGCCTTGTTCCCCACTTTACCCCTCCAGTTTTCCTACACAATGCATGTGACAGTCTGTCATGTGTGTTTAAGTATTCTGTTTTCACAATGAAAGAAACTCTGAGGATAGGTCTGTGTTTTTATTAATTATTATCTCTCTGGTGTCTGTTATGTAAGTAAACTTGGTCCTAAATAGTTAACGAATACCCTGGACATTTAAAACTTTAGGTTTGAGCTGGGATGTGGCTCAGTTGGTAGGGATTTGCCTAGCAAGCACAAAGCCCTGGGTTCGATCTCATGCATGGTGGTGCATACCTGTAATCACAGTAGTCAGGAAGTGGAGTCTCAAAGGTCAGAAGTTCAAGGTCATCCTCAGCTGAGTTCGAAGCCAGCATGGAAACCTGAGACCCTGCGTAAGAAACAACACCTACTAACCAAAAGACCCTTCAGTGTAATGCTGTTTGTCTTCTCTGGTGGAGGCTACTTCCCTGATCTTAATGTAGATTCAGTTAATTGATAGTGGTAGTCTGGGGTGGTGTAGCAAACACTGGACAGAAAATTTCCAGAGGAAATTCTGATCCCACCCACAGTCCTGGTTCTAGCCAGCAAGACGACCTGGGAGCAATTGTTTAATCTCTGCAAGGCTGAGTTTCATCTGTAGTTTGGAGTCTACCTCACTTGTTCTGCCTGCTTCATAGGGATGTCACGAAGACCAAATGAGTGGATACCTATAAGAAAAAATGATGTTATTCCAGAGGCTAGAGGCTATATACCTATGTACCTCTTAGAATGTTCTTTGTCAAGCTCTATCAGCGTGTCCACTTACCCAGCATACCCCATGGCTCTCACTCTGTCTTCTGAGAGGCTAGGCTGTGTTTAGGACATGCAGCAGAGACCAGCTGTTGGTTCGGGTTCTTCCAGCTAGGATAACTTGGCAGATTAAATAGTTTAACTGATGTTCAACCCCAACCTCAGAACATGCTTCCCGGAAGCAGGATCTTTACATATATAATTTTAGGTCAAAATGAAACCATACTTGATGAGGGTGTGTCCCCAGTCCAATGTAAATGCACTTGAGCCTGTGACACTGTGTTCACTGTGATGGTGGAGACACAGACTGGAAGGACAGGGTCATAAGCTAGGGGGCACCAAGGATGGGAGCCACAGAAGTCAGGAACCTAGTGAAGAACTCTTTCAGAGAGTCCTTAGAGGAACCTGACCCTACTGACAACTCCATGGTTTCAGACTTTGAGCTTCCAGGAAAGAGAGACTAGTTTTCTGCTGCTTGTAGTTTTTTGTCAGGACATTCTTAGGAAATGAATACAATGGCTTTGCCCTCGAAACCTGCACACACTTGTACCCACAGGGTCTTCCTGATGGAGTTGAGCCACAGAACAAATAGAAACGTGGCAAGGGGAACAGTTGGGTTGTGGAGGCACCCAGTGACTACGTGAGCCTTGTAAACAGTATGGAGCAGAGCCCGGCCCCAGACATCTGTGTTGTGTTCAACTTTCCTGGTTGGTCTAGGGCCGTACCAATCTTTCCACTGAGATTATAAGTGGGAGATGCTCTGAAGCAAGGGGTTACAGAGCCAGGACTTGCCTCTCAGAGGCCAGGCACCTTTGGGATGGGCTTTCTGGATTGTTTCATTGGCACCCCTGTTCCTTGAGCTCACTGAGTGTGGGGAGTGTTTGCTGTGGCCTCGAGGGAGTTGGCTGATGTTTTCAGTGGAGTCTGGAGTCTTGGGTCTGTGCCGGCCGGTACTGTTTGATGCTAGAAGAGATACTGCATCTAACCATCAGAGTGCCTTTTCTCTGCCAAGGCATGTCCTCACCCAGCCACTCTGCTTCCCTGACGCCAGAAAGAGACGCTTCGCGCCTCAAGGTGCTCCTGAGGACTAAAGGACCCTCACCTGTGTCCTCTGGGGAACATGTTCTTTGGGGATGGACTGAGCTAGTCTTGGCCTGTAGGGTTAGAGAGGAGGATGAGAAGAGCAGAAGAATAAGAGAATAGGTAGAAATGGTTCTAAGAGTCTTTTTCTTCAAATTGGAATAATTGTCAGGGCCCACCCACTTTCATTGTTATGATGTCATAGGCAAGAGCAGCCCCCGGAGGCTGCGAGAGACTCATGAAGTCATCTGGCCCACTGCCTTTCCCAATCTTCCATGCCACCGGAGTGGTAGAGATTGGAGCCTAACCCTGGCAGCTGAGCACTTGAATACTCAAAGCCACACAACAGTAGGGACAAGCTCACTGGGCCAGAGGCCAGCTGCTCTCCTGGGAAGATCTCTCAGCTTCCTCCCTGAAGTCAGCAAAGCCAGACCTCACCTTGAAGACGGTGTCGAGCTCCCAGCATCAGACCGCAGCTAGGCTTGGCTTGAGCTGATTGCAGATGGCTGATAACAACTGTGAAAGGATGACTCATGACGTTCTGGAGCAAGACTCTGGGTGTGCGTGTGAATGGGCATTGCTCAAAATGATGGGGTGCTGCTGATTATATCAGTCTTCATGCTGGGGTACGGGGCATGAGGAGATGAATGGGAGGTGAGGATGAAAGGTAGTGTTGTACTGTGACTGCTACAAAGGGCCCCTGATCAAAACCAGAAGGGTGATCAGAGGGAGTTTGTGGCTCTCTTCTTGTGTTCTCGACAACACCTGCTGTGTTAAAACATTCTTTGGGGGAGAAAGTAAAAGAGATTTATCATGCTTATGTAACTGGCAACGAGGCATTGTGAAAAGGCCATGGTCTCCATGTGGCAGTCACTGGCTGGTGACAGCTAGATCTCTCTCTCCACAAACTCCCCACCCCCTTCCTAGTTTCTCAGACACTTCCTGTTCCCTATAAGATGTAGGACTCTCAGCTGCTTCTCCAGCACCATGCTGACTACACACTGCTATGTCCCACCATGATGATAATGGACTGAACCTCTGAACCATAAGGCAGCCCCAATTAAATGTTTTCCTTTTTAAGAGTTGCCATGGTCATGGTGTCTCTTCACAGCAGTAGAAACCCTAAGACCCTAAGACTAATTAGATGTGTGTGTGTGTGTGTGTGTGTGTGTGTGTCTGTGTGTGATTGTAGTTCATTCTGAGGGGCAAAGTATGTCATGCAAGCCAAACCAGAGTTTGTCACCTCACCCCTTTTCCCACCTGACACCCCAGAAAGTCTCACACAGACAGCCCAATAGAAGTTCTCTGAGCACTCTGACAGCCGTGTCTTGGGTGCCCCAGGAGAAGAGTCAGGGCCAACGCTGCCTGAAGTCATCTCTGTCCAGAAGCAACAGGCCAAAGAGAGGTGCTAGAGTTATCTCCATTAGAGCCAGGAGAGGCAGCTTTGGCAAAGAGCACAGATGGCAGGCTTGCCATCAAAAGCCCTGAGTTCGAGGCCCAGCTCTCCTACCCACTGCTAGTGGTAAGATTTTAGATGAGTCATTTCACCTAAGTTTCCTGCTAGGTAGAATAGGAACGGGAATGCTATGAAATGGTTGGAAGGATCCGATTGTGTTTTTGAAAGGGTTTTGTATTATAAAAGGCTACATAAGGGTAGGCAGGGTACGGAGGTAACATTGAGGCCCAAAGTATGGGATGAGAAGGTCAGAGGCTGTGTACACACCACGTATGGCCGGGAAATCTGAGTGGTGTGAACAATGAGCTCAAATTCATGGGTTCACTCTTTTCTGAAAACAAAAGGCCTAGCTGGCTAGAGGGTCCTCAACTTAAGACAGGATCGTGTTCTGATAAAGCCACTGTAGACTGAAAAATATCTCATTTGTTGGAAAGGTATTTAATACCCCTAAGACATGGAGCAGCCTCCCGTGACAGCAGGACACTAGACCATCCGCCGTCTCCCATCATGACCAGGGCTACACCTGTGACTGCGGCGCCTGGCATCACCCGAGAGTTGTGTACTAACCTCATACGGCTTCTCCTCACTGCAAGTTCTGCCCATTCGAACCTCTGTTTCTTTACCCCTGAGATTAAAGGTCAAGGAGATCTCCTTGGCAGTCTGGAGGAAAGCCTCTGACTGAGTTAAAAATCACCTTACAAAACAGGCAAGGAAGTGTCCTGAGTCGAGGAGGAGGACATCAAAGGCTTTGGTCTTCCTGAGCCTAGGAACTGTTAAGGGCACCCGTGTCCATTAAGGGCCACCACTCAGAGAAAGGTGGGCAGGACACCTACCCCCCTGAGAGGGCTCAGGATTACCTTGGAAGGGGCCATGGCCCTCCATGGTGAGAAGAAGAAAGGGAACCCCAGAAAGGAAACGCCCCAGAGAGCTCCCGCCGGCACACAGCTTGCCTGTGAGCTCAAATGAGAGACTTTGATTCTGTAATTCTTCGCTTGATGTCTTAACAAGAAGGGCATTCCAATAGGTGTGAGTTCAGAGGGGGTTGGTACCGTGCTTGAGACAGTGTGTGACTCGGTAGTCATTGGTGCCCATGTCTGAATGAGGTGGCCCAAGTGTATTACTGTGGTTTCCTTACTGACAAATTGGGCTTGGGGACCAAGCTTAATCCCAGTAGGACTAGATCCCCACACCCTGCATGCCTGGCACTCTGGGTGGAGGCGTTTTTCCTGCCTGGGCAATGCCACTTTCCATCCCCTTCACACAGCAGTGTGTTGACATGTCGGTGCCTGGCCTGCTCACAGGGAATAACCAGGGAAGGCGCCCAAAGGCGGTGCCTGGCTCCCGAGCTGGCAGCAGGCCAGAGTGGCTTTGTTTAGCTCCTTCCCCTGAGGTGGCAGCCAGGCAGCAACTTCCACTTCATAGCTGTAGTTCCTCCAAATGCTTCCGTGGCAGAATCCCTCCAAATGTCAGGGAGCAGCATTTGCAATGTGGCTCTTTTATGACATGCTTTTAAGGCCAATTTATCTGGGGCTAATAATCCTGATGCGCTGTTGAATTAGGCATTGGTCGAGAAAAGGTGTGCATTTTAAAACCCACGAAATTGTAAGCAGATTGCATGACTCAGTATTTCTTATGAATGCCGGATCCTCTCGTGGCTGTTATTATTAATATTAATAAGCATATATATTCACGAACATACATACACCCACGGGGCACTGGGCAGAGCTCAGGGAGGACACAGCCTCTGTCCTCAGGGATCAGTAGGAAGCTGTCTCCAAGACGATGTAGCAAATCACAGGAGTATTGTAACTGTCAAGGTTTTAAGCACCTAAAAATCAGTACTATCATTAGCAATCAGTAATCACTGTTATAGAAGAATAAATCTTGTAATCTCCAAATTACCTGTTTGCACCAATTAGAGTCCGACTGATGAACATACCAATCAAAGGGGAATTTACTTGAAGCACCCAAGCATATCTGGTTTAAAAAAAAAAAAAAAAACCTGCTGCTCTCCCAATCTGATGTCTCCTCATTCACTATCTGTTAAGGTAGATAGTCTGCAAAGGGAGCTGACAAACCCTGTTCAAGTCCCCCCAGGCAGGAGGGAATGCACGATGCATTTATTTGTTTATTTATGCATGCCTGCCTACAGAAAGGATTTGAGGTAGGTCACAAGGAGAACACACACTATGCTAAGACTCTTAGATATCAAAATCAGGAGATGTTGGGAATCGGGTGGAAATGGGGACACTGGGTTTGCATTCCTGATGTCCCCTTGTCTTTGTTGAGTCCCTGTGCTGAGCACAACCATAGGTACTAAGAGGATCAACACCAGAGACACAGCCCTCTCCTTCCCATAGATTTGTCGCCTAGAGTGAGACGCAAGCCCTGAGGTTCGCTCCGGGCCTTTCAGAAGCCAGTGAGCAATGGGCCACGTAGTTCTCAGTGTGCAGTAGAGAAAGCAAGTTTGTGCAAAGGAGCACTCCCTCGTCATCCCCACCCCCACCCCCACCCCCGTGCTATAAATCCTAACAGTGATTCGGGACCACTGAAGGGACCGGGTGGAAAATGTGTCAGCGTGTGCTTGTCAGTCTTTCAGACATGCTGTCTATGAGGTCATCTCTTGGCTGAGCTTGGAGGCAGAAAACAAGAATAAGGAGCTAGGGCATGGTGGCTCATGTCTGTAAACCCAGTGTTCCTGAGTCTAAGGCAGGAGGATTGCTGAGAGTTTGGGGCCAGCCTGGGCCACACAGTGAGTTTAAAACCAGCAAGGGCTGCACATCCTTGTTTTAGAAAGAAAAATACAAAACCAGGAGGCTGGGTTTCCTACTGAACCTTCCTTCCTTTGCTCCTCCTGAACTTATGAAAACCTGAATTTGGTGTTTGAGGCCAAGGCAAGAGGTGAGACATGGGTAGCGGAGGGTGTGAGGAATGGCAGGGGAAGCCGTGCTCTCTAAATCTGACTGGGGACTTCGGAGTTGAAAAATGTCTTAACCAACAGCTCCCCTGCTCCCCGTACTGTGTGAGCACCCCCATCTCCACGCTGTGTGAACTCCTCTGTCCCCATACTGTGTGAGCCTCCATTCCTATGCTGTGTGAGCCTTCCATCCCCTTGTTGTGTGATCCCCCATTCCTATACTGTGTGAACCCCCATCCCCATGCTGTGTGAGCACCCCCATCCCCATGCTGTGTAAGCTGCCCTAAGGGTGCTTTTATACTTTGATGCTGATACAGGGCCCAGAATCGCTAATCTCCTAATGTCAGTCACCTTGTCATGTTCCCAGTTACCACTTACTCCGTATGGCTCTGCTTGGTGTTCTATCTCTGAGGAATTATGTTGCTATTTTCCTGAGGCTTGCTCAGCTTGCTTGTTTTATTTTAAGTGTACCGGGTGCTCATTTCGATCTCTGCCCTTGAACATTACTAGGTTACCCTAATAGCAAGAACGACTTAAGTGGTTCCCAAGTGTGCATCTGCATCTTTAGCTCTGCGGCAGGAAGCTGATCCAGGATGAGCAAGGCCATGTGGAATGTGGCGGCTTCCATGGTCCTTGCACCCAGTGCCCACGCTCTTGTGTAGCTCCCGCCCATGCAGAATCAGGGTGGCTCTGTGTGACACCAGACACTGTGGGTGCTATAGACACAGTGTTGAACAGAGACAGGTCCTTGATCTCAGGGAATCCACAGGGCTCATGGCACATAACAAAAAAGGGATGACTTGCGGATGGCAGAGAACTAACTGAACTGCGTCTCCTCTCAACTTGGAGACTTTTAGCATCTCTGAGCCTGTTTCTTCTCCTTATCTTATTTTTCTCTTATTTTTAGGCATTTGTTCTCTCAAGACAGGGTCTTTTGTAGCCCATGTGAAAACTGAGGTTGACCTTAAACTCCTGATCCTCCTGCTTCCGTTTCCTGGATGCTGAGATCACAGACCTGCATCACCACACTCAGTTTTATGTGGTGTTGGGGACTGAAACCCAGGACCTGGTACATGCTAGGCAAGCACTCTGCCAGCTGAGCTACATCCCTGACCCTGTCTCCTCGTCTTCAAAGATGGCAGAGTGGGATCCACTGTATGCCATTTGGTGGGGATTCGAGGTGATCACTCATAAAGCATTTAGCACAATGTCCAGATTGTGGTAGCTCCTCCACGTGTGATAGTCCCCCAACTGTGCTAGGTCCTGAGAGCACAGAGATGAATGAACAGGTCATCTTTACCCCTCAAGGCGCCGAGAACTGAGCAGAAAGGAGAGATGAGCCCTCAGTAACGTTTAAGGCACCTTAAAGTGTGGTCACAGGAGCATGGAAGGCTGTGGGAACCCAGAGCAGGGCAAGGCAAAGCAGCATGGAGACAGCAAGCGAGACATATTAGCAAGCGTTTAGAGAGTGGGTGGGGTTTCCATGAGCGGAGCATGGCAAGGGCGTGGAGAACCCTGGGAAGTCACTGGATCTAAGCATCACTTCATAGAAGGCCCTTCTCCTTTGTGCTCTCTCATCTCCTGAGCCATAAAATGCAGCTGTTAAATTAAGAGGCAAATGAGTCCCCTTCCAGCTTGCATATTATTCCTCAAGAGAGGGGAGTATTTCTTTGTTCGTTACCAATTTCCATCTTCCCGCACATGGTAGGCACTCAATAAATATTTATTAAATGAGTAAGGATAATTACACATGTAAGCAGCTTGTCTCCAAGGGGAAAAATCAAGGAAGTATTTTTTTCCATTTACTTGATATAAGTCATTTCCCTAGGGTCCATGCATGGTGGCAATTAAGGAGGCTACATTATGTCACTGGGTTTGTAAGAGGCCTTGGATTTCCCAGTGTCCAACTTGCTCAGACTCGTTGTGGGGCCCTTGCTTTAGAGTTGCTCAAACTTCCGTGGCGCTTGGCACACTGTCTTCCATACACTGTGGGTGCAGCAGGCCCAGACAACTTCCAAGATGCGCCGTGTTTTCCTTTGTCGAACTTCCGTTTGTTTGGGGGGTTTTCTATGAAGGGGCAGTCTTTCAAACAAGAGCTCACCGGGACAATTTCTTATGTCACTGAACTAAGATGAGGGTGGCTGGTGGGAGACTGTCCAGTGAGACACATCC
The DNA here is from genome assembly GCA_004026605.1 of Ondatra zibethicus. Lineage (NCBI taxonomy): Eukaryota > Metazoa > Chordata > Mammalia > Rodentia > Cricetidae > Ondatra > Ondatra zibethicus. The sequence goes on from PVIU01018432.1 coordinate 32,134, forward strand.
TTGGGCCGGTTAGTTTCGTGTCAATTTGACATCAAAGAAGTCATCAGAGAAGAGGGAACCTCATGGAGAAAATGCCTCCAGGAGATGGGGCTGTAGGCAAGCTTGCAGGGCATTTTCTTAATTAGAGATTGATGTGGGAGGGGCCGTTATGGGGGGGGTCACTTGTGGGCTGGTGGTCCTGGGTTCTATAAGAAAGCAGGCTGAACGAGCTATGAAGAACGAAGGGCAATCCATTAAGCAGGGCTCCTCCATGTTCTCTGCACAAGCTCCTGCCTCCAGGTTCTTGCCCTGTTTGAATTCTTGCCCTGACTTCCTCCAGTGACATCAATGACATAGATGTATAAACCAAATAAGCCCTTTCCTCCCTAAGCTGCTTTTGGTTATGGTGTTTTGTCATAGCAATAGTGACCATCACTAAGACATCCCCCGTTTCATTTTCTCACACGCCCAGGCCAGTACTTAAGATTCCCTAGCCAGGCGGTGGTGGCGCACGCCTTTAATCCCAGCACTCGGGAGGCAGAGGCAGGCGGATCTCTGTGAGTTCGAGGCCAGCCTGGTCTACAAGAGCTAGTTCCAGGACAGGCTCCAAAGCTACAGAGAAACCCTATCTCGAAAAAACAAAAAACAACACACACAAAAAAGATTCCCTTGTTTTGCTCTCCGCCATGTACATCATCGACAGGGCTTGCCCTCTTCCAGGCCATTGCTAAGCTTAGCCTGGTACCACTTTCTCAGATCCGCTGTGCCCGCTCCTGTGCCTAGTTCAGTGCTATGGTCATAGATGTGCCACTTTCTGAAATAATGTCAGTTAAGACAAGCCAACTGCACAATTTTGAGCTGTTGCTCTCTTTTCAGCAAGAGATTCACATCTTACCAGGAGCCTTTTGAAGACAGCAAGTCACCTTCAAAAGAATTTTTTAAAAAAATGGAATCTTAAAAATGACATTTAACCTGAAGAACAGGAAGGCAGTCTTTATTAATTAGAGAAAACTTGGACCGTAAAGAAAAATATAAAATAGGGGACCATCTTTCTTTTTTTCTTTTCTTTTTCTTTTTTTCTTTCAAGACAGGTTTTCTCTGCTGCTTTGGAGCCTGTCCTAGAACTCATTCTATAAACCAGACTGGCCTCGAACTCACAGAGATCCGCCTGCCTCTGCCTCCTAAGTGCTGGGATTAGAGGCGTGCGCCACCACCACCCAGCAAGAGACCATCTTTCTTATGATCTTTCCCCCTAGCTGGTCCGCACTGGCGCATTTCCCATCTATGTCTGTATTGCTGCTCATGCCACTTTCATTGCTGTGTATCCCAACCCTTTGGCTGTGTTAAAAAAAACACAGCACAGTGTGGCTTTGGCAAGAAGGGACGCTGAATTTATTGGTGTAGAGACTTGGGGTGGCCTCTCTAAGTCACACCCTTTATGGTTTGTTTCTAACCCCAGCCCTGCATCCCTGCACGGTTCCCCATGGCCTGTGGATAACCTAGCAGATGTGAGTCTTACTCTGAGGAAACAGCACCCTGTGCTGTTACACTGTATTTCCTGTCTTCAGATTCTCTCCTTCTTCCCTTCCCCCTCCCCAATTTCCCTGTCTCCAGCGAGCAATAATATCTTTCGCCTGAGCCTCTCTCCCTGCCTCCAGTGACTGCCTCCCCTGATGAATTCTCTCCGGGTGACTTTGGCATTTGCATATCCCCTCGCTTGGATATTCTGAGACGTTGGAACCAGAGAGCAGGTTGAGGCGATCAGGTACTTAGCTGAATGAGGCATTCTCGGGAACTGCACAAATATTTGGAGTCGGGCGTGTGCCAATAGGCAATTAATTGAAATGTGGACACAGCAAGCTTCCGGAGGTGGGAAGCTGAAGTTGAGAAATTAGCTATGGGTAGTGATTCTCTGCAAGATACAAAGCAGTAATTTGGGGATTCCTTTACCTCAAACTGAAGATGATTTGATATGAAAAAAGAAAAATGGGGAAAAAATTAACAAGTGTCCTGTCAAGGTTGACGTTTGAAATACTAGACTTGGTTTAATTCTCGGAGGACACAGGTGTGACCCTTGTGAAGAGAGAAGGGAGCCCAAGGTCAGGGGTGAGGAAATGCAGGACCAGAAGCAGGACAGGGCCTCCAGCCCTGGGCACTTTGCGCTTTCCATGCAGACTGTCTACCTGGAGACCTGATTACCATACCAAGAGCCAAAGGGCCAGGACTGCTATCTAAGCATTCCCCTGGCACTGCCGACTGTGTGAATACATTTAGCAAGATCCTGCTTCTACGACTGACCTTAGCTGCGGAGGGAGTGGATGGGGTCCACCTTGACCAAGATGCCCCATCTGCATCCTGTTTAGCCTTGGCAATGCACAGGCTGAAAAGTACAGTCCCGCAGGTTGGGGAAACAGCTACCTGACAGAGCACAACCCTCGCTAACACGGAGGCCATGGCTTCTACCAACAGGACTGCAGCTGCAATGCTGGCCTGTTGCCTGCTCAAGGCCCAGCTTCCTGTTAATACACCAGACTAGGAAGCACCCCTGCTCATGCCTTTTCTTTCTCCAGCAAATGGGCCCTCTGCGTGTCATTTTTTAAGTGACGACTGAAAAAAGAGAATCCCTTTTTTATTGCTCAGGCACATGGGACCAGATTTACCCTTCGGAGGAAGCCCCAAGAACATGGCTTTCCGGGTGCTACCTTAAGCTGACCACATCAGCATTGGGAGCCAGTTAAAAATGCGAGTTTCCCAGTTCCCAGGCAGCGTGTCAGAGTGATGGGGTCCAGTATCATATGTTTTAACAAGCTCTCAGGAGAGTTTGATGCTCAGTCAAGTTTGAAAGCCATCGCCCTAAAAAATTATGACCAGGAAGTCTGGGTTGCTATATTCAGTCACTAGGAGAGTAATATATTTTTGATTATTGGACCCTTAAGAATATATTCTCTTCATTTCAGGATGCCCAGGTGAGCTGTTCCCACACATTGCTGGGTGTTCAACAGGAAAACATTTCCAAGTGATTCTTTAAATTCAAACTGGCCAGCACGGTCAGACTAGAGTCTAGCATCACAACCTGTTTCTGGCAAGTGCGGCATTTTCATACTTTAAAGTGCCATGGATAAGTTAATTGATTGCTGACTCTGTTATTTTTAGACTTGTACTTCCTTACCTCATATGAAAATTTATGCAGAATTCAAATGGGACCTGGTGAAATGGTTCAGTGGTAAAGGTGTTTGCTGCCAAGCCTGACGACCAGAGTTCAATGTCTAGGACCCATACAATGGAAGGGAAGAACACCTGCAAGTTGACCTCTGACCTCTACACAAGCGCCATGGCATGGGTGCCCACGCACATATACAAATACACACACACACACACACACACACACACACTAAGTAAATAAATAAATGGAAAAACAAAATTTGAATGATTGGCTGAAGTGGGAGGAGCATAAGTTGGAAACTTACCTGAGATATAGAGTTCAAGACTACCCTGGGTAACTTAGTGAGTTAAACATTTTTTGAATATAAAATGGCTGGGGATGCAGCTCCATGGTAGGTTACAAATCTTGCATGGGCAAAGCCCTGGGTTCAATCCCCAGCATTACAAGATGAAATATGCAAATGGGAACATTTTATTACCGACAAATATTTTCTTATATACGTTATCATGTTACTAAGGAAACCAGTTACAGTACAGTGACATTGTTGCCGTAATGAATTATTAGGCAATATATGTGTCAGAGCATAGTCTCTGACTTAAGTTTCACACAGACTGAATTATGTACCCTTCTAGCACGGGACATTAGGGCTATGGAAGTGAGGCGGAGGGGAGAATTCTAACCCAGAGTGACAGGCATCTCCAGAGAGTATGTTCTGCCCCTTTGGTGCACTTGCAGAGTGCCCTGGTTCTCTGTGTGGCAGTAGGAGCCCCTCTGCAGGAAGCTGAGTGAGCAAGAACGGCCACCTCACAAGGGCACTCGGGTGGCAGAGTTGGAGGGTGTCTAACTGGCGAGAGCTGAGAAGGACTGAAAGTGGGTGTGCAGTGCAAAATGTGTGCTAATCACACCTTTGTGGGATCCAAGGACAGCCAAGCACGGATCACACGAGCGAGTGCTGGAGATGACACCCAGAAATGGGGGGTGGATACAGCCCAGCAGCCCAGCAGGAAGCTCCTGCTTTTTCTCCCTGGGTGGGGGGAGGTGCTGCTGTTAATGATGGGATGGATTAGAACAGATGGATACTTTTGACACATTTTCCCATGTTGTTATTTTCCGATTTCCCATCTTCCCACCACCGAGTCATGTGCCTTTCTCTCGGTGAAGGACTGGAAGCCTGTGGCTCTGAAGGGGAGCCTGGGGACGGAGATTAGAAGGGATGACATTGCCTTTGAACTCTGAGACCCGGCTCAGCTAGTACTGAGAGTCCCCCTCAGACCTTGCTAGGTGTTGAAGAGAAGCCATGGCAACCGCCTGGGCTTTCTGGGATGGGTTCAGATGCAAACCTGGGGACCCTTTCACACTGGTTCCGTCGCAGCCTCCCTCCATCCTGGCAGTCACCACAGTATCTCTGATTGCAGTACCTTCCTGGAGCCCTGAGGAGATTTGCATTGTAAATGGTGTTTGTTAGGGCCCAGAAATAATATTAATCATTGTAAAACAATTATGTTGCATAATTCGTACATAAAAAAGAAAAGCATGAAGCTTTGGCTTGAATTAATATTTCTAGAATTATGTATCTTTCTCATCCATACAAATAATGAGACTCTCATCTGCCCTTCTGGGTAAGAAAGGCTCTGGGGAAAAGAAAGATACTCACCTTCTTGTGGCTTCTGGAAACATTCTGAATGTGTACAGAGTCATGCGGCTCGTACAGTTTCATGTGGAACAGCCAGGGATCTTGGTGCAAGGGGGAAGTTCAGTTGTCTATAATTAGACTCTTCTTGTAAAAGGCTGGACACAGAAGGATGAAGGAAGCCCCTAGGATGCAGAACAATGAAGAAGGGTGGCTTCACCCGTGTCTCTGCTGCCATCCGTCCTGGTAGGGCATTGGGATAAGTAGCCATCAGTGAATAGAAATCTCAGGGTGCGGGAACTCACCCTCCAAACTACTGGGTTAAATTGTACTTCTTCCCAAATATATCACCATCCTAATCTGAATGTGTGACCTTATTAAAAAAAGAAAAAGGCAGGGTGACCTCTGAAGTTGTAATTAAGGATCTTGTGATGCTTTCATCTCGTCTTTTCTTGGTAGACCCTGAACCAGTGATGGGAACACAAGGAAGGTGCCAGCTAGTCTTTACAGTGCTGGAAGATGCTGTGTGAGCTGCGGGAGGAAGAAGCCACCAATGATCTGATCTTATCCATCTGAGGACCCTGTGTGCTATAACACTGACCTGTCAATCAAATCATGTCCACTTGTACAATAGTGGCTAACTTCTGGAGGTACAGGTGGGGTAACCAGCCACCTTCTGATTTGATTATAGGCCTGCTTCACAGGAAGGGATACATGCCTGGTACTGTCAACCTGGTCAGAATCCTGTGGCTGGAGAGGTCTCAGACCCTATGGGGTAGCTACTATTAATGTTTTTCTAAATAGACGTATAGTCTAACTGCCTTCTAAATATTTATGTCCACACCCATAGATTAGTGCCATATTCAGTCTTGGTCAGAGAAACTTCTCTTTGCAGGAGGTGACAGCTAATACAGCCCCCCAAAATGGTCCCAATGCTGAGAATACATGACTGCTGAGGTCTTAGCCCTAAACAGGACATTTATGCCACTTCCAGGGAGCATAGCGGAAGAAGGGACAAAAAGATGGTAAGAGCCAGAGGATAGGATGCTATGAAATGTGTTCGGGGTGCGGCATGCCTGTTGCTCTCATGAGCACAGCAGCAATGATTTAGCACAGGACCAGAAAAGAAAAGAGACACGAAAGCTGGAGGAGGACTAACTGGGCAAAGGTGAGGGGGTAATGGGGGGGGGTGGATATGATCATAGTACATCATAGACGTATATGAAATTGTCAAGAATAAAAACTGGAAGAGCACAAGGAGCAGACACACACAGGAAGAGAACAGGGGGGCACAGAAGGAGAAGGTAGAGATCTAAGTGACAGGGCCACTGGAAGAAATGAGTAGGAATTCTCTGGAGAGCCTTGGAGAGAGTGTGGTTCCAGCCACACCACGATTTCAGACTTCAGCTCTCGTGGCCTGACCACACTGTGATTTCAGACTTCAGCTCTCGTTGCCTGACCACACTGTGATTTCAAACTTCAGGTCTTGTGGCCCCGACAACACCATGATTTCAGACTTCAGGTCTCACGGCCCCGACCACACCACGATATCAGACTTCAGGTCTCGTGGCTCTGACCACACCACGATTTCAGACTTCAGCTCTTGTGGCCCTGACCACACTACAATATCAGACTTCAGATCTCGTGTCCCTGACCACACCACGATTTCAGACTTCAGGTCTCCAAAGCAGTAAGAGAGTACATTTTCTTATGGCTCTAAGCCACAGATTGCAATGTTTCACTGCTGTTCTCTGAAATTACTACTTGGTCCATGCTCCACCCCATCCACAAGCTCCCAGGAAGCCTCGCAACATTCACTCTCATATTCAGAGAGCGAACTCTTTGGCTCTGCCATTGCTGAGGGCTATGGTCCGCAACGAAGCTTCTCAGGTGGCCATGCTTGCTGCACTGGGTCCCAGCTGACCTTTTCCAGGAAATCTCTTCCCAGGAACTGAAATCCTATGTTAAATACAGAGAGTTTCCATGTCAGGTCAATGTGACACACCACTAGAGCGCAGAATCAGGGCTTGCAAATGAGTGAGACTGAAGAAGTTCCTGTAGCGACCAATTTGGATTCTCTAGCTACCAAATCTCATTGACGTTTGACTTACCACCCACTGGGGTATATATATTAGCAGGTACTGGACACAGAGGTGCCAAGCACTATGCTAAGAATTTTCTGTTCCAAGTATTATTTACCCTTGCGCTGGCCCTGGAGATACATAAGCTTGTTTATCTGGATAGTAGAGAGGAGAGAAACTGTCCAAGAGACTTTTGTTATGACTCAGAAATGTTCAAGAAGCTGGTCACTGGCCTAGCTGGCTTAGGGACACGAGGTATCAGGGACTCCACGCTAGAC
>PVIU01018433.1:0-39049 GCA_004026605.1 Ondatra zibethicus
CTGGTTTGATCATATGCTCATTCAGTCCCAGTCCAGCTGGATTGGTGCGCTCCCATTAGTTCAGGCACACTGTCTCAGTAGGTGGACCAGCCCCTCACGGTCCTAACTTCCTAACTCATCTTCTCCCACCTTCTGCTCTTCAACTGCACCTTGGGGGCTCAATCCATTGCTCTGATGTGAATGTGGGTCTCTGTCTCTAGGAAGAGCTGAGAGAAGTGCTAATTCCACTGGGGAAGAATAAGATCATTATCACAATCTTGAGCCAGATTTGAAGCTTGATTTTACTGGGTGGGGGGGAGGCACATGAAAGCTGGCCAGCGACTGCCTCTGAAGTCTGGTTAAGGAGAGCAGCCCCACATCCATTTCTTGGGCCCTTTTAAGGAGTAAAATCCTAAGTAGTTGCAAACCGGGTTTACAGAAGAGAGACAATGAGCATATTGAGTAGATCTGTGGACCACCAGCTCCCAAATAATGACACAGAGATTTCTTATCATGAAGGTTTGACCTTGGTTTAGGATTGTTCCCAACTAGCTCTAAAATTTAAATTAACAGCCGGGCAGTGGTGGTGCAGGCCTTTAATCCCGGCATTTGGGAGGCAGAGGCAGGCAGATCTCTGTGAGTTCAAGGCCAGCCTGGTCTACAAGAGCTAGTTCTAGGACTGCCACCAAAGCTACACAAGAAGCTGTCTTGAAAAATAAAACAAAACAAACAACGACAAAAAAATTAACAAATTTATATTAATCTCTGTCTTGTCACATAGCTCATTACTTCTCCTCACTAGTACTTCTGACTTCCTCCGCATCTTATTGGTGCATCTCAGGCACTAGATTCTTTCCCTGAGTTCCTTTCTCTTCATGGAAGTTCCGCCCATCCTCTCCTGCCTAGCCATTCACAGTTCAGCTTTTTTTTTTAAATAAAATAGGTGTTTTAATAGAATATGTAAATTTTCATAACTGAAGAGTATTCCCTGGGTTTTCCACTTTTATCTAGAAATAATTGAGAATCATTAGAGTGGTTTTAAATTCATTTTTAAAGTCACAAAAGAAAATAGTTCCCCCAAATTAAACATAAATTAATCTATCCCTTGGCAAACCACTTGGTCCTGTTCTTACAGATTTTCCTGTGTATGTACATGCGTGCATTCAAGTATGTATGTGTACAGTCATGTACTCCACTGCCTCTTTCGTGTGTGTGTGTGTATGTGTGTGTGTGTGTGTGTGTGTGTGTATGTGTGTGTGTAGTAGGAGGCCACTTGTTCGTTCCCAGCTACCCAGACTTGAAATAACCACTCAGAACCTATATTATTTGAATCACTGCTTGGTCAATAGCTTAAGTGTATTTCTAGCTAGCTCTTATTTTTTTGTATTTTTTTAAAAATTTTTTTAGAAATGTATTTTTTTATTGATATTTATTGAGCTCTATATTTTTCTCTGCTCCCCTCCCTGCCTCTCCCCTCCCCACTCCAATTCTCCCCCAAGGTCCCCATGCTCCGAATTTACTCGGGAGATCTTATCTTTTTCTACTTTCTACTTCCCATGTAGACTATATCTATGTAAGTCTCTCTTCTTAGTGTCCGCATTGTTGTCTAAGTTCTCTGGGATTGTGGTTTGTAGGCTGGTTTTCTTTGTTTTATGTTTAAAAACCACCTATGAGTGAGTACATGTGATAATTGTTTTTCTTGGTCTGGGTTACCTCACTCAAAATAATGCTTTCTAGTTCCATCCATTTTCCTTCAAAATTCAAGCTGTCGTTATTTTTTTTTCTGCTGTGTAGTACTCCATTGTGTAAATGTACCACATTTTTCTTATCCGTTCTTTGATCGAGAGGCATTTAGGTTGTTTCCAGTTTCTGGCTATGACAAACAAAGCTGCTGTGAACATAGTTGAGCACATGTCCTTGTGGTACGATTGAGCATCCTTTGCATATATACCCAAAAGTGGTATTATTGGGTCTTGAGGAAGGTTGTTTCCTAATTTTCTGAGAAATTGCCAAACTGACATCCAAAGGGGTTGTGCCAGCTTGCATTCCCACCAGCAATGCAGAAGTGTTCCCTTTTCCCCACAACCTCTGCAGCATAAGTTGTCATCAGTGTTTATGATCTTGGCCATTCTTACAGGTATAAGATGGAATCTCAGAGTTGTTTTGATTTGCATTTCCCTGATGACTAAGGGTGTTGAACATTTCCTTAAATGTCTTTCAGCCATTTTAGATTCCTCTGTTGAGAGTTCTCTGTTTGGTCAACAGCTTAAGCGTATTTCTAGCTAGCTCTTATTTTTTTTTGTATTTTTTAAAGAATTTTTATTGCTTTATAAATAATTCTGGGAAGAAGGAAGCCCATTCCTCCCAGTTCTGCCCAGACCACCGAAGATGCAGGATGTGACCTGCCCCACTGAAAAAGGTACTGAGCCATGTGGCTAACATAGTTAAGAATAATGGGTTAATTTAGGTTATAAGAGCTAATACGAAGCCTGAGCTAATGGGCCAATCAGTTTATAATCTTCTAGAGACCTCTGTGTGATTTTCTTTCAGACCTAATAACTGTGGGACCTGGTGGGAGGACAGAAACCAACCATGCCCTCATGCTACAAATAATACCATTCAAAATTTCCACCTTCCTAAGCCTGGATGAAGGGGGGAGGGCCTTGGACTTCCCACAGGGCAGGGTACCCTGCCCTCTCTTAAGACTGGAGGAGGAGAGGGGAGGGTGAGTGGGGGAGTAGGAGGAAAATGGGAGGAGGGGAGTTCAGCTCTTTTTTAAACCAACCAGAGGGTGTCTTAGTCAGATGAGGTAAAACAGACATATCTTCACAGTATAAAACAGATTGTCCAACAACAATGGGGCAAAAAAGAAATACAGAAAAATCTCAAGACAAAAAACAGAAACAAAAACAAAAAACACCATGTGACTGCCATGTGATTAGGGAGGGTCTTTGAAATGTTTGAAGATCACCTATCCATCTAAAGTATATATCTGTATGACCTTGAAAACATACCTAACATGACTATAAGTTTGATAGTTATAGATGACTATTAGCCTGTATTTATTATCCTAAGTAGCTTTTAAAGAACAAAACTTTACATAACCTTTTAAAATGAGCTGCATAGATATAATAACTTAAACAAGAATAGAAACATAAACAGCATAACAAAAATACCTTAAATTTATATCAATATACAAAAATTGAAACCAATGTAAAATATTTGAGACTAGTGGTTGTTTAAAAGTAGACTCAACAATCCACCCTTTATCTTATTTTTATAGTATATCCCCCTTTCCTTCAGAAAGAGATACTTGTATCTAACTCCTTTGTTTAGCCTTTTTCCTGACCATGACCAATAACAACTTGTAATCAACCCCTTCCTAAATGATTACAAATATCTATAACTCATCAAAGGACCAAAAGCCATCCACCCCACCTCTTGAGAATGTGGGCATTGTGTTCTCCTGACTGCTTCCTGTTGTCTGGTAGTACTGGCTTCTTTAGGATACCCTGGAAAAATTGGGATAATCATCAAATCCTGGGACAGTTATCTGTAGTATTTGTTGTCCAGTCTCTATGCAATGGGAAAGTGTAAGGCTTATCTGAAGTCTTGGCTGGAGTAGTGTGTGAGACTGGATCATCTCGGCCAGCAGCCTTGAAGCTATTTGGGATTCAGAACTCTGAGGAAACTGCAACAGAGACATCGGAGATGTGGCATCTCTCAAGTCACCCATTTTCATTGGTATTTGGTCCCCTTGCTCTGAAAACATGCAAATCTTTAAAAGTAGCATACATATCTTCATTAACGGAAGTATAGATTATGTATGTGGTGTGCACAAGTCAGTTAAAGCTGATTTTTTATGTTTGAACCTGTAAAAGGCATCTGTCAACTTTATAAATCCATTTGGACTGTACAATCAAACTGTAATATAATTCTCTTTCCATGCCATATAAAAGGATGGGATGTAATAAGTCATGAGGACTCTGTAGTCAACAAGATTCATCATGTCTCATCTCATTTGAGAGCTGTTTCCATGTCAAGAGATCCCATGTCACCTGTCCTGTAGCCTTTTTTTGCTTCCTCCCTCAGGTCTATAGCCAAGATACCCAGGAAGTCTCCCCTGGTCATATCTGATCTCTATTAATCTAGAAGTAATTCACGGCCTCTACCCCAATGCACCACAATGTCCAACTTCCATTTTTTTTAAATATTTATTTATTTATGCCTGCTGGCCAGAAGAGGGCACCAGATCTCATTACAAATGGTTGTAAGCCACCATGTGGTTGCTGGGAATTGAACTCAGGACCTCTGGAAGAGCAGTCAGTGCTCTTAACCACTGAGCCATCTCTCCAGCCCCCAACTTCCATTTTGAAGTTATGAATTTTTCTTTTGGTTTTTTGAGATAGGGTTTCTCTGTAGCTTTGGAGCCTGTCATGGAACTAGCTCTGTAGACCAGGCTGGCCTCAAACTCACAGAGATCCACCTGTCTCTGCCTCAATGCTGGGATTAAAGGTGTGTACCACCACCATCTGGCTTGAAGTTACGACCTTTTAAAAATATATAAATTGGCTACCACTGTCTCTTAGCAGCTGTTGTGTTTTGTATATTAGCATTTAAAAAAGTCAAAGTTAATGAAACACCATATAGGTTCCAAACTTCCTGTGTATTTTCCATTCTTTTGTGGCTTTTTAAAAATTATTTTACTCTTTCTTTAAAGACTTTATTATTATTATTTGGTTTTTCAAGACAGGGTTTCTCTGTAGCTTTGGAGCCTGTCCTGGAACTAGCTCTTGTAGACCAGGCTGGTCTTGAACTCACAGAGATTGCCTGCCTCTGCCTCCCGAGTGTTGGGATTAAAGGCATGTGCCACCACCGCCCAGCTAAGACTTTATTATTTTTAAGCTATTTTTTCTATGACTGTTTATACCCATTTTTTATAAGCCTACTCAACATTGTTAAACACACTGTAACCTGTTTAGAGTTTTTTTTCCATCTGAACTTGCTTTACTGCATATCTGTAACCCTTTTTTGTCTGCATGAGCAAAATTTTAGATCTGCCATGTGGATTAGCTCATGACACACTGGTAGCTCAAGTACACAGGCAGATGCTGGGAGACATGTCTGTGTACCAGCCATCATGAGAGACATGAGACTAGGAAGCTGGCCGGGAGACATGTCTGTGTACCAGCCATCATGAGAGACATGAGACTAGGAAGCTGCGTTTGACTCCATTTTTGTGTGTTTATAACTTATTTTTTAGCTTTCTAAAGTCTTATGTGGAAATTCATGCCCCATGTTGGGTGCCATGTGTAGTTGGACCTTTTCATCAGAACCACTGGCTCCCCAGTAATGATATGGAGGGTTATTATTATTTATAAAAGCTTGACTGATAGCTCGGGTTTGCTACTAACTAGCTCTTGTAACTTAGATTAACTCATTTTTATTAATTTTCTTTTTATCTCATGACTTTATCACCTTTACTCTGTACTGCCCATGATGTTTTCCCGTTTCTTCTGTATCTGCATGGTGACTCTCCACATCTCCAACCTTCTTCCCAGCATCCTCTCTTCCCTGAAAACCCTGCCTAAATATTAGCCATTCAGCTTTTTATTAAACCAATCTGAGAGACATATCTTCACACTGTACAAAAAGGTTATTCCACAACAATACTGTTCATCAGTTCAGTTGCCCCAAGTCCATGATAAATCGATTAACACAGAAAGTATGAAAGACAGAATGGAGACAAAGGAAAAAGAGAGGGAGATGCCCAGGGCTAGCCAGCTAGGCAGTTGCCAGACAGCTGGTCACAGAGTAGGACATACAGAATGAAAAAAAGGTAAAAGGTCCCGAGGCAAAATGTAGATGAAGAGAAGGATGTTAAATTAACTTATAGCTTTCACAATAAGAAGTCTTTGTGTCATGATTTGGGAGCTGGTTCATGGCCCAGAAGACAGCCTGCTATAGGAGGCAGTGAAAGGTAGAAGGAGGCCTCAGATTCACTGTTTAGCTAGGGTTGCTCTTGAATTCCTGATCCTCCATCCTCTACTTCCTAAATACGCATTTAACAGGCATATGGCAGCCATACATTAGCTTTTTTATCCTTATCTTTAAAGCTATCTCTGTTCCACAGCTTATGGTTCTATATTCCATCCTCAAAGCCAACAGCATAACTCTTCTAAACTCTTGTTTTCTACTTATATTGTCACATTTTTTTCCAACCCTTCTGCCTCCCTCTATTATAAATACTCTGATAATATTGGGTATACCTGAGAAACTTAGAATAAAATTTCCATCCCAGGAGCTTTAATCTTCCTTTAATCTTCACAATCTCTTCTTCTTCTTCTTCTTCTTCTTCTTCTTCTTCTTCTTCTTCTTCTTCTTCTTCTTCTTCTTCTTCTTCTTCTTCTTCTTCTTCTCTTCTCTTTTTGCTTTTATTTTATGTGTCTGGGTTCTTAGCCTGCATTCATTTCTGTGCATCATGAGTTTATGTAATATCCACAGAGTCTAGAAGAGGCCATGAGACAATTGTGAGCTGCCAAGTGGGTTCTGGGAGTTGAACTCAGTTCCTTTGGAAGAACAGCAGTGCTTTTAACAACTGAGGCATCTTTCTAGTCTCCAAAATATATTCTACAATATCAAGTAACATACTGTGTAGAGGGCACGAGGTGGAAGAGATTTATACCTGCTTTCTACCCAGAGGTCTCCACCCAGAAGGCTGGAGTGACTGTTTATAGCCTGGTGATCTCTGCTGTCCTGTAGAGCAAAGCTTCACCAATCCCCCAGACTCCTGAGCATTGCTTCTCAGTCATTAGAGTTCATTCTTGTGAAAGAGGTCCCATGTACTTTGCAAAAGAGTTTACTATTAGTTTTGCTTTAAAACCTTCCTCCCTAGACCCCTATCCTGAGTGCTGTTTCTCTTAGAAAGAGGTCACAGGTGTTTTGCAAAAGACACATCCTTTGCAAAGGAGTTTCGATGTAGTCATGCCCTAAGTTTTCCTGTAATAACTGTCACAAGGAAATTTATTCCCAAAGTTTTACCGTGTTTAGATATGTAAAAATAAACTGCTGAGGGTTGACCGTTTTTGCTAACTCAGTTGCACTGAATCAAGTTTCCTTCTTGCCTCTTGTGGTTCATTTCTATGCCAGCAGTAGAGCTTGCAGGAACTCCCCTCCCCAACACCCCTTGCAATAATGTATTCAAAAGTTCTTGTAATTAGGATCTGGATAGCTTTGGGGAGCTATTTTTCAGCCTATAGCATATGGTACATATAAGTCATTGGTATATTCAAAATGAGTTTTGGTATTTATCTAGCATTGTGTTTCTTCCTTACTGAATTAGGTTGCCTATTGTGGTGGTTTGAAAGAAAATAATCTTCATAGGCCTGTAGACAGTGGCACTATTAGGAGGTGTGACCTTGTTGGAGGAAGTGTGTTACTGTGGCGGTGGGCTTTGAGGCTTCATGTGCTTTGCCCTGTGTGGCACAGTTTCCTTCTGCTGCATGCAGGTCAAGGTGTAGAACTCTCGGCTACCTCTCCAGCACCACATCTACCTGCATGCCACCATGTTTCTTGCCATGACAACAATGGACTAAACCTCTGATTTGTAAGTCAACCCCAGTGAAATGTTTTCCTTCATAAGAGTTGCCTTGGTCATGATATCTCTTCACAGCAGCAGAAACCCTAACTAAGACACCCATTGTATAACTTTGATGTTTAACTTTGGGAACATCCTGGATTCAGTGGATGAAAACAATGATTGTACTAATGAGTCTAAAACTTGACCGTGACGCCATGGGAGCTGCTCATCTCAACAACGTGGGTCATTTGCTGGTGCTTCCTGGAAGCTGAGCCAGTTGGTTGTTGGGAGCGGGAATCTCCTGAAGTTTGAAGTATTAAGAAGTTGGTGCAGTCTGCCAGTTGGGAGATCTGAGGGTGTGAGAAGAGGCACTCAGCGGTGGGTATTTCTGATTGGCAGAGTAATTGATTTGCAGAGTAATTGATTTGCAGAGTAATGACTGCATTCCAAGAGCAAGTCCCCAAAGAGGCAGTGAGAAGATGTACATCATTTATCACCTCGGTCTGACAGAGAAAGACAGTGTTCTTTTCATGGTCAGGAGGCTGACCAAAGCCTGAGGGACGCCAGTGGAAGAGTGAAAGAGTTTAAGAGCTGCCATGGTGATCAGAAAGGAATACATAAGAGTGTGGAACTCAGCCAGATGCTGAGAGACTGGCACTTCAAGTGATACTGCCAGTATACATTAGCAGGAAGCTCACAAAGACAGACATCTGGATTTTCAGGAAGATGGAAATAGAGTTAGCTGGTTTCTGTAGTTTCATCTTCATCCCCCATGAATATGATACATTAGGTTTTCTTTTTTTGTTGTTTTTTTGATTTGTTTATTTATTATGTATGCAACATTCTGCCTCTATGTATGCCCGCACACCAGAAGAGGGCGCCAGATCTCATTACAGATGTTGTGAGCCACCATGTAGTTTCTGGGAATTGAACTCAGGACCTCTGAAAGAGCAGCCAGTGCTCTTAACCATCTCTCTAGCCCCGATACATTAGGTTTTCTAAACAAAAGAAAAATGTATTTTAAGAAACAAAGTGTTGGTGCTGACACTGGGAACTCAAGCTGATAAGAGGTAAGATAGTGTTTTTTAATCATGTTTAATGTTAGCAGTTCTGAAGATGGGGCTTGCAGAGATGCCTCAGTGGTTAAGAGCACTGGTTAAGAACACTTCCAGAGTATCCAGGATCCAGTACCAGCATCCACAAGGTTGGTCATAAACAGTCCCAGAGGATCTGATGCCCTCTTCTGGCCTCCATGGACACTGCATGCATGCGGTACACAGATTTGTCTGCAGACGAAACACCTACACACATAAAAATTAATTAAATTAAAAATACAATTCTGGGGGCTGGAGAGATGGCTCAGTGGTTAAGAGCATTGCCTGTTCTTCCAAAGGTCCTGAGTTCAATTCCCAGCAACCACATGGTGGCTCACAACCATCTGTAATGAGGTCTGGTGCCCTCTTCTGGCCTGCAGACATACACACAGACAGAATATTGTATACATAATAAATAGATAAATATTAAAAAAATACAATTCTGAAGATTAACTTATATTGTTCAGGTTACACTTTTAACGGAGTCAAACTACCAAGCTCGTAACATTGGAGAAATCAAATTAATTTGCCCCTTGTGGGGAACTGAAATCAAGTAATCTCATTTTTTTTTTTTTTGTTTAAGAATTAGAATTTGTAGACAGAAGTTTTTGTCCTGTTTGGTCCTGTAGCCATTCAGTTCCAAATAAGCATACAGAGGCTTATATTAATTATAAACTGTTTGGTCTATTGCTCAGGTTTATTACTAACTAGCTCTTACAACTTAAATTCTTATCTATGTTTAGCCACATGGCTTGGTACCTTTTCTTAGTATGGCATTCTCATCTTGTTTCCACAGTGTCTGGCATGCAATTGTGTCTCTGCCTTTCCTCTTCCCAGAAATTCTCCTAGTCTGGTTGCTCCACCTCTACTTCCTGCCTGGCTACCGGACAATCAGCATTTTATTAAACCAATATGAAGCTGGGCGGTGGTGGCAGATGCCTTTGATCCCAGCCCTTGGGAGGCAGAGGCAGGCAGATCTTTGTGAGTTTGAGCCTAGTTCCAGGACAGGCTCCAAAGCTACAGAGAAACCTTGTCTTGAAAAAACAAAAACAAACAAAAAAGAGAAAAGAAAAAAAGAGAAAAAAAACCCCAATATAAGTAACAAATATTTACTGTGTACATGAGTATTATCCCAGAGCATTTCCCTTTTTTTCTTTTGAAAACAAGAATCCTGAATCTAATTTCCTTTGTTTAGCTTTTTTTCCTGACAATTATCCATAACAACTTGTAAACAGTACTCCAAACAAAGACAAACATCCATAACCTATGTTTTGGGAATGTAGGCATAGTTTTCTAGGCTTGATGATTGGGACATTGGTAATCTTTGGGCAACCCTGAGAAAATTTAGGATTATGGTTAAATCTTGACTGGAGTTTTCTGAGGCGGATTACCTCAATCAGTTACCTTGAAGCTGTTCTGATGGTGGAACTCAGAGGAAACTGCCACAGATGTTCTGAGACATTGGACCATCTGGGCCATCTGCTCCTATTGGAGATTTTTCAGGGGATCTTCCTTGGTCAAACATGATTTTTCTTAACCTAGATGAGTCCACAGCCTCTCATTTCTGTGGAAATAAAAGCAGAGCTTCTTTTCTAAAGTAACATGTCTTTTAACTTAAATTTTGAGGTCAAGATATTTTTTAAAATATACAGGTTGGTTTAATACAGAAGCATATATAATCAAATGTCTTTAATCAGTTGTTGCTCCTTCTTCAGCAGTCAAACAATTTAAAGACAGCACAATAGCATACAGTATCTAAACTTGTGTATTTTTCATTTTTACATGACTATTTTTTATTACTCTGTTTTCCCAAGCCTACATATATTTTAAAAATACTGTAAACCATTTAGAGATTTTTTTTCATTCGAATCTGTCTTTATTGTATATCTCTATTCTTTGCTGACCACATGAGTCTTTAATCTGCTAAGAAGCATGGCTAGGATTAAAGTTGTGGCTTTGGTGGCTGGCTTTGCCCCATTCCTTGGCTTCCTGGGAGTCTAGCTTCTTGGCATAGTTACTGGCAGGAGTCACATTTATTTTTAGGTCCATGTCACCAACAAGAAGCATGCCACTGGTTGCTTATAAACATCATTTAAGTGTTTGGTAATAGGGCCTCTTAAAAGAGCCATATGGTTTTTGCTAATGCTGAGTCAGGAAGCCTCTCTTAAAGGAGCCATGCCTCTGCCTGCCTCTAGCAAACAGAGCCCACCCAAGAAAATACTGCTACCAAGATGTCATAATTGACTCTGCTTCTTTTTGCCTAGAATCCCTTTCCTAGAAGTTCTCTCAGGTTTTATGTGGATGTAGTTGCTGAACATTGGGCGCCATTTGTAGTTGGAAGTTTCTGTCCCACCTGGTTCCACAGCCCATTCAGTTCCAAATAAACACACAGAGGCTTGTTTTAGTTATAAACTGTTTTTCCTATTGCTCAGTCTTATTACTAATTAGTTCTTACAACTTAAATTAATCCATGATTCTTATCTATGTTTAGCCATGTGACTTGGTACCTTTTCTCAGTAAGGCATTCTCATCTTTATTCTTCTGCATCCTGGCTGGTGACTGCATCTCTGTCTTTCCTCTTTCCAGAATTCTCCTAGTCTGGTTGCTCTGCCTATACCTCTTCCCCTGCCTATACCTCTTCCCTGGCTACTGGCTAATCAGTGTTTTATTAAACCAATATGAGTGACAAATCTTTGCAGTGTACAAGAACATTATCCCACAGTAAGAATTAAATTACTAAGCTCTTCATTTCTGAACCTTTACACTGCCCAACATAAACCTACTGAGTACTAGGTGTGAAGTCATAGTTGTTATGGTTTCTATAACCTGTAATATACATTGGGATCATTGTATTATATAAAGGATAGTAAGTTTTTATTCTGAATGAAGAAAAGAAAGAGAGAAGAAAAGGTCAACAGTGCCAGTTCAGCAGCCTTCAGTATGGCAACTCCATTGATGGCATCCAGTGGTTACAATTTAGCACATTGTATCTAGTATACAGTGTTTTAGTACACTGTCCCTTAACTGTAGTTGCAATTTGTAGAGTTTATAAACATCCTCTATGCTTCTAACCACAAGTTAAGAAAAGTGCAGAAATTGGCAAAAAGCAATATAATCACTAGGCTTTGGTAATGAAGGAAGTCAAGTGATTACCACTTGTTAACAAGCGAAATCTGTGCAGTTATCATGAAACAGAACAGAGAATCTGAACCTGGTCACCAGCTGCTATGCTGTTGTTCCTGCTTCCTCCATCCAAAAGGGCAATGCATCCCATCCTATCACCTTATCTTTGGGTTGTGTACTCCCCCAACAAAAACTCCATCCCTAGGACTCAAATGCTCCTTTTGATAGGCTGGCATACTTGCACAGAATTCCTATGATATTTCCCCCCCTTTTCCTAATTAAGAAGGAAAGGTTTTAAACCTTACATAATAAAAATATATACAATAAGAATTATTATCAAGTATTGTCCATAAGGAAGGCAAGGTAATAACCTAAACAAAAATGAAACATACAACAAGAACAATTGTTAAATAAGAAATACCTTCAGTCGGTAGAGTATGAGACTCTTAATCTCAGGGTCATGGGTTTGAGCCCCACATTGGGTGCCAGAAAATAAAGGAAGTCAAGTGATTACCATTTAACAAGCAAAATCCATGCACGGTTATCATGAAACAGAATGAAGAATCCAAACCAGGTCACCAGCTACTATACTGCCGGTTCTGCTTCATCTTTCCAAAAGGGCCTGTACATCCTCCCAGCTCTGCCTTATCTTTGGGTCACAAACTCCCCCCCAAAACTTGGGCCTTTGACCCAAATGCTCCTTGTGATTGGTTAGCGAACTGATGACAGAATTCTTGTAACACTTTGTGGAGTTTATAGACATCTCATCTACCTTTCAAGGTAGGAAAATATGTGTTGTATATCTCTTTAAAAGTATATTTAGGAGCTGAACATAGTGGTGCAAACCTTTAATCCCATCACTTGGAGGTAGAGGCAGATTGATCTCTGTGAATTCTAGGCCAACCTATCTAGTCTACATTGTGAGTTAGTTATAGGACAGCAGAGCTACATAGAGAGACCCTGTGTCAAACAAACAAACATATTTAGGAGTGGAGGAAATGGCTCAGCATTTAAGAGCATTTACTACTCTCCTAGTGGAGCCACATTTGATTCCCAGTACCCACATCAGGTGGTTTACAATGGCCTGTAATTCCAGACAATGCCTCTGGCCTTCAGGCACCCATTGTCACATACAAAAATAAATATGAAAATTATATTTACTTCCTGTATGTGTATATGTATGCATGCACATATACATATATGTATGTATATGGACATGCAAGTGTCTTGTCATCTGTGTGGACATCAGAACAACTCACAGATGTGTGTGCTCCTCTTCTATCATGTGAGTCCCAGGGATGAAGCACAGGTTGTCAGGATAGGTGGTAAGAGCTTTTCCTGCTGAGATGTCTTACCAGTTCCTTGCATATCTTTTAAAACACAAATTTTAGCTTTATGATAATTTGTCTTGTGTGTATTTTTATTCCTCACAGATATATAATCCTTTTCAGCAGAAAAACCGTATCTTATTCTCTTTTCCATGCCTGGCATGATGATTAAGAAATGATTTTCAAATAAATGAATAAGCCCTTTTAATAACCAGGCAAGGATTTAACTTAGGAAATGGTACTTAAGAGTCCATGTGAAGAAGTATTTATTTTATAGGTGCAGTTCAGCTTAACTCCTTTGTGTTTAGAACACATCACCGATAGATGTTTACTTGCCCGTTAATACTTACAAATTTAGCTTTGGACTATGGAAATAACTTTGTAGTCAAGTGCTTGCCCAACATGCACAAGATTCTGGGGTTAATCCTTAGCTCAATATTCACATAAATGAATGTAAATTTAACTTACAGCAATTTAAAATTTTACTTATTTTCATTTTATGTGTATGGGTGTTCTGAGTGCATGTATGTCAGTGCACCACATGTATGCAGTACCCAAAGAAGCCAGAATTTGGGATAGATTCTCCTGGACCTGGAACTACAGATGGTCGTAATCTGCTCTTTGGGTGCTGTGAATCAAACTGGGTCTTCTGTAAGGGCAGCGAGTGCTCTTAACTACTGAGACAGCTTTCCAGCCCCTGGATGAGTGCTCGTATTTAATTTCCTTCTCAGTTATCCATATAGTCTTTATATTAACACACCATATGAAGTATGCCTTGAACTCAGAGAGATCCACATGCCTCTGCCCCCTGAGTGCTCAGTTTAAAGGCGTGAACCCCTACATCCAGCTCTGTAGTATAATTCTTGAGGTCAGACATTGTTATATTCTTCCAGCATTGTCCTTCCTGGTTATTATCGCATTAGCTATTCAGAGTCCTTTGTGCTTTCATATGAGAATAGTTAATAGGGAATAAACTTTCAGACAAAGGAAAATAGTTTTAAAACATGGACACCAAACCAGAAAGGAAGCAATAATTTTTTTTTTGGTTTTTTGAGACAGGGTTTCTCTGTAGCTTTGGAGCCTATCCTGGAGCTAGCTCTTGTAGACCAGGCTGGCCTCGAACTCACAGAGATCCGCCTGCCTCTGCCTCCTGAGTGCTGGGATTAAAGGTGTGCGCCACCACCACCCGGCTCGGAAGCAGTAATTTTAAATGTTTACATCAGGATAAGAGATTTGTCATGAGACCCATGTCAAGAAACAATAATTATCAACTTTCCTGATCTGTTAACCTGAGTCTTATATAAAACAATGATATTTAGGGATACATATACTAGCTTGAGATATTAATCTTCACATTAAAGTTTGTAGCATTTAGGCATATTTGTGAAACTTAAGAAGAGAGTTGAATTTGTTTTAAATTAACTTGAGTAAGAAGAACTCAAATAATAACTGGAAACAAGAAATACATTCTTGTAAATAAAGAATGCCAGTTTTCAAATATTGGAGTAATGGCTCAAAAGACATTATTTTGAATATAGGCATAATGCCTTTGCTCTTTTCTTTGAGCAAGTTTTCTGTCCAATTATTTCTAATATAATTTTTTTATATTTTGGTAAGAATGATTTAAGATTCATCCACTCAACAGATTTGTAGGTGCACACT
This sequence comes from Ondatra zibethicus, assembly GCA_004026605.1. Lineage (NCBI taxonomy): Eukaryota > Metazoa > Chordata > Mammalia > Rodentia > Cricetidae > Ondatra > Ondatra zibethicus. The sequence continues at coordinate 14,766 of PVIU01018433.1, forward strand.
ACCACTACAGGAAGAATTTTGCTGAGATTTCTTGAGCTTATTTGCACACCTGAAACCTTATGCCTGTTGTATTGATTTTCATTGCTTTTCCTCTGCTGTTATAAAATCCATGGCCAAGAGGGTTTATTTTGGTTGGTGGTTCCCAAGAGATAAGAGTCCATCATGGTGGGGAGGCATAGCGGCAAGCAACAAAACCGAGAGATGATATTCCCCCCCCCCCCGCTTAGGAGTTTATTAGAGGGGGCGTACATACGCCTGGGAAGTCAGTATGCAGAATGAGAGCGAGGAAGATGGTGCATCCAGCTTTTTTTCTGTTAAACCATTTTTGTTAAATATAAATTATGTATATATATAAATATATATAACACAATATAGAGAGATTGCATACACACACATATATTACAGACTTTAACTTTTTAAAAAAAACTTAAGGAATTCTTTCCTTGAAATTTGTAAATTTTTTAAGACTTATTTATTTATTATGTATACAACATTCTGCCTCTTATGTATGCCCGCATGCCAGAGAAGGGCGCCAGATCTCATTACAGATGGTGGTAAGCCACCATGTGGTTGCTGGTAATCAAACTCAGGACCTCTGGAAGAGCAGCCAGTGCTCTTAATCACTGAGCCATCTCTCCAGCCCCAGACTTTAATTTTTTTAATTGATTTTTATTGAGCTCAACATTTTTCTCTGCTCCCCTCCCTGCTTCTCCCCTCTCCCCTAAAAACCCCAAGGTTCCCATGTTCCCAATTTACTCAGGAGATCTTGTCTTTTTCTACTTTCTACTTCCTATGTAGATTAGATCTATGTAAGTCGAGAGATGATATTTTCAACAGAGACAGGAAGCAGAGAGAGTAAATTGAAGTAGGATGAGGCTAGCAACTCTCAAACCTTATGCCCAGTGGTGTATTTCCTCCATTAAAGTCTTACCACCTCTTCAACTACCACCACCAACTGGGGACCAGGTGCTCAAATACACAAGCCTATGGGGGACATTTCTCCTTTAAATCACCACACCTATTAATTAGCAATTTCTCAACTTACGTTTCCTCCCTGTCTTGGAATCCATGCTCCTGACTTTTACTTTTATGAGTTTCATTGTTTGGAATCTCATATAAATAGAATTATGAAGCAGTGTCATTTTGTGATTGGCACATTTTGTCTAGTGTATTACCCTCAAAATTAAATCATATTGCTGTCCATTTTTTTTCATTTTAAAGAATAAGTGATATTTCATTATATGTGTTTCCCACATTTTTTTCATGTAGTCATTTTGATGGGCATCTGAGTTGTTTCCTCATCTTCTGTCAAGAAGCCTGGGTACCACTGTCTCTCCTGAACATGTTTCTAGTGATTTCTTTTTGTTTGGCTTTTGGAGACAGAGCTTCTCTGTGTAACAGCCCTAGCTGTCCTGGAGCTTGCTTTGTAGACCAGGCTGGTGTCAAACTCACAGAGACCCACCTGCATCTTTCTCCCAAGAGCTGGAGTTAAAGGCATGTGTTATCACACCTGGCTAATTCCAATTATTTATAATAAATACTAATAAGTGGGGTATCTATGTTGCATGGTAGTGTTGAGAACAGGCAAAAACATTTTGTCCTAAGTGCTGACATTTTGACTTCAGACTCCATTTTACCTGCAGGTGAAACAAAGTTCAGGTTCCCAAGCCCTAGGGGAGCTGAGAACCTTCCAGTAGTTGACCCACCTCCTCCCTAAACCATGGAAATAGTTGTTATGCACCTGTAGTTCTCTGGAAACAGTATGGCTGTTCCTAACAACAGAAGGATCAGAAGAATCTGATTGGTTGGACTGAAAGGCTTGCATTGTATGTTGGTTGACAGTGATGGAACACTTAAGGAAAGGCCCTGATTTTTTAATTCTGATGGATGACCTTTGGTTGAAGTTCAGCTCCCAAGTCTGTTCAGTTTTCTCCCCTTGCCCCCTTCTTTTGTGCTGCCTGAATTAAATCTTGCTTTATGGTGTGTAATAGCTCGGACTCTCCTGGAACTCACTTGGTAGATCAGGTTGGCCCCAAACTCACAGAGATCTGCCTGCCTCTGCCTCCTGACTGCTGGGATTAAAGGTGTGCACCACCACTGCCTCGGTATATAGTGTCTCAACAGTGGCTGCATCATTTTGCTTTCCCAACATTGTGTTAGGTTTATAACTCTTTGCATCTTTGACAAGAGTATTGTCTTTAGTTTTTTAAAAATACAAATGCATTTATTTATTTTATATACTTGGTATTTTGTCTTCATGTATGTATATATGTGTGCCACGTGCGTGCTGTGCCTGAAGCAGTCAGAGAGAGTGTTGGGTCCCCTGGAACTGGAGTTAACAGTAGGTTGTGAACCACCATATGGGTGCTAGGAACTGAACCAGGGTCCTCTAAAGATCAACCCATGTTTTTAACTGCCAAGTTATCTCTCCAGTACTATCCTTTGTTTTGTTTGTTTATTATTATTATTTTAGTAACTTTGTTTTTGATAGTAGCTATCTTACATGGTTGAGGCCCTGTATTTTGGTTTTGATTTACAAAATCCTTAATGATTTATGACACTGAGCATCTTCTTATATACCTGTTGGCTATTTGCATGTCTTCTGAAAGAAATGTTTATTCATGTTCTTAGGTCATTTTTAGGTCAAATAGTTAGTTTTAAAGATGTTCAGTATTAAGTTGTGTGAGTTCTATACATGTTGGAGGGCCTGCTTGTTTGTCCTGGCCGCCCAGCTAGCTTAGCCCCGAAATAACCACACAGAAACTGTACTAATTAAATCACTGCCTGGCCCATTAGCTTTAGTTTCTTATTGGCTAATCTTTACATCTTTATTTAACCCATTTTTATTAAGCTGTGTATCACCATGTGGCAGTGGCTTACCAGGTAAAATTCCCAGTGTCTGTCTCTGGTGGATCCATGGCATCTCTCTGACTCTGCCCTTCTTTTCCCAGCGTACAGCCTAGCTTTCCCCGCATATCTAAGTTCTGCCCTATCAACAGGCCAAGGCAGTTTCTTTGTTCATTAATGATAATCACAGCACTCCCACATCATATACATGTTTTGGAGATTAACCCTTTCCCTGATGTGTAATTTTCAAACATAATATCTTATTTTGTGCCATTTTTCACTCTGTTGTTTCCTTTGTTATGCACAGCTTTTTAGCGTGGCGCTGCCTTACTTACCTACTTTTGCTCTGTGGCTCATGTATCTGGTGTCATCTCTTGACTCAATTGCCCAGACCAAGATCTGGAATATTTCCTTTTATGTTTCTTGTAGGCATTTTATAATTTGGACCTAATGTTTAAGCCTTAAATCTATTTTAAGTTTTTTTTTTATTATTTTACCTATGTGTATGTGTGTGTGTACTTGTATGTCTGTATACATATATGTAGAGGTACCCACAGATACCAGAAGAAAACCTTGGATCCCTTTCAACTGGAGCTCAAGGCTGTTGTAAGTCACTGAACATGGGTGCTGGGAACTGAACTGTGGTCCTCTTGAAGAACTAGTGCTCTTAACCTTTGAGGCATCTTTCCAGCCCTCAGTCTTTAATCCATTTTGAATTAAATCCCCCCCTCACCAAGCATGTGTGTGTGTACATGTGTGCAGGCTTATGAGCATGTGTATGCATGGAGAGGCCAGAAGTCAACTATCATTCCTCTGGACTCTCTCATCTCGATTTTTGAGATAAAGTCTCTTATTGGGGTCTGAGACTAACCAATTAGGCTGGTTTGCCAGAGAGCCCTAGGGATCCTCCTGTCTTTGTTGTCCAAGTGCTGGAATCATAAAGGTACATGGCTCTACCAAGTATTGGTACTGGAAATCTAATTCAGGTCCTGCATTTTACTAACTCAAATATATCACCAGCTCCAAGCTGCTCTTTTATACATTAGTATTCACTGTAGACAGTACTAGGTATCATAAAGACATTTTCATATCAGTATATAATATACTTTGACCCTGGTCCTCATACTCCCTACCCTCCTCTTCCTTGTGTTAATTTTCTTTTTCATTCTTTTCTGGGGGTGTTGAGACAGGGTTTGACTCAGGTTAGTTTTGAACTCTCTTTGTAACAGAGGATGAGCTTGCTCTCCTGATTCTCCTGTCTCCACCTCTCAAGAACCACGATTATAGGCACGGACCATATAGTTATGAAGTGCTGGGGATCGATTATAGGCACGGACCATATAGTTATGAAGTGCTGGGGATCGAGCTTCCTATTTGTCAGAGAGGAACTCTTCCAACTAAGTTACACTCCTAAGTCTTGAGTTGATTTTTGTGTTATGGTGTAAAATATAATACAAAATCTGTCACAATATGTTTGAAGAACTGTCAGATAGAAGTGACCTCTAGAGAGGAGAAACAAAAGGACCCGTAGAAGGATGTGAGTCATAGACAGACTTTAGCCTGAGATGAAGTTTAACAACTTGAGTTGTCTTGTAAGGGATGACCATCTTACAAGGTAGTGATGACTCCAACTGAGAGCCAGAGCAGATCCTGATGACTGTCCAGAAGGAGAAACTCTTTTTGATTTATACTATGTGTATGAGTGTTTTGCCTGTATGCATGTATGAGTACCACATGTGTTCAGTGCCTGAGGAGGTCAGGCAAGGGCATCCATCATCTTTCCTAGAACTGGGAGTTAGGGAGGGTAATGAACAACCATGTGGGTGCTGGGAGCTGAACACAGGTCCTCTGCAAGAACAACAGGTGTTATTATCCACTGACCCATCTTTCCAGCTAGAAGAAGAGGAAGAAAAGAAGAAGAAGGAAAAGGAAAAGGAGGAAGAGGAGGAGAAAAGAAGAAGATATTCCCAAAAATATTAAGATTCAGTGATGCTCACTTTCATCATTCCCATTATTTTTACTTATTAAACGACTTTCACCTTTTTGCACTTTTTCATTGTTGGAAATATCTTTAAAAGTCCTGAGCCCTGTTGTGAGTTTTCATTTTGATTAACAACAACAACAAAAAAATACAAAAGAAAAATTCTCCTACATGTTGCTTTTATCATTATTTATTACTATTATTTAAATTATTATTTTTTCATTCAATACCTGGTTGTACAATAAGCAAATTGGAGCCCACAGAGATTGGGAAACTTGTCTGCAGTTACATATGTTCCTATTGGCAAAGCAAGCCCAAAATATACGAACATCATACATAGAGAGTTTAGCTTTTAGATTTGTAGATACTGTGTTCTGATCTTGGATATATCATTTTTTTAGCCACTTACAATTTTTTTCCTCTGAAAAAATTAGCATGGTATACATGAGTTAATCCATACAAAGTGCCTGGTATATAATAGCTGCCCTACGAATGTTGCTTTGCCTCTCTTCATTCATGTCCAGGGCATAATATTGCTTTATGGGATATAGCTTTATTTTCAGAAAGACAGAAGCATAAATTTTCTCCGAAAGTCAAATTATACTTAGCATATCAGACCATGTGTCTCCAAGAGCCGAGGACATTTCTGAATTATGCGTGTCATTCCACCATTATTCTATTAGTATAATCAGTTGTTTTATTTGTCTTGAGGCAGGATTTTCCTATGTAGCTTAGTCGGCTTCCAACTTGCAATCCTTCTGCTTCTGCCTTCTGAGTACCAGAATCACAGATTGCACCATGTATGTCTGCTACCTTCATAATTAGTAACAGCATTCCATTTCATTTTAAGAAGTGCCTTGATTAAAATAAATCACAAGATCACCCTCCCTAGAACTTTCTCAAGGCCTTCTTTAGAGCATCTTTCAGTTCCTTGTTCCTCATACTGTAGATCAAAGGGTTTAAAATGGGTGTGATAAAAGTGTAGACCACAGACACCATTCGGCCCATCTCAGGAGAGTAGCTGGAACTGGGAGACAAATATATAAAACTGGTGCAGCCATACTGCAGGAGGACCACTATGATGTGAGAAGAGCAGGTAGAGAAGGCTCGATGTCGCCCTTCAGCAGACCGGATCTGTAAAATGGTTGTGATGATGAAGACATAGGAGACAGAGATCAGAGATAGGGGGATGCTTAGGACGATGAAGCTGATGATATACAGGGCGGTCCTGTGTACGTGTGTGTCTGCACAAGCCAGGCGCATGACTGCAGGCATGTCACAGTAGAAGTGGTAGATCTCATTGTTATGGCAGAATGGGAGATGGAAGATTAAAATAGATAGTGTCAGTGACAGAAGGAATCCCAGGACCAGGGACCCCACCACCATCTCCACACACAAGGACCAGCTCATGATAAGTGTGTATCTCAGAGGGTAGCAGATTGCGACAAACCGGTCATATGCCATGACTGCAAGCAGGACACAGTCAGCTCCACCCAAAAAGACAAAGAAAAACATCTGAGTGCCACAACCAGTAATGGAAACAGGAGTTTTGCCCATAGAGAGAAGGTTTGCCAAGGCCAGTGGTGCAATGGCTGATGTGTAAAAGATTTCCAGAACTGCCAAGTTAGCTAGGAAAAAGTACATGGGGGTGTGGAGCGAGTGGTTAATATGGACAATCACAGCGATTGTGGCGTTTCCACTGAGGCTGGTCAGGTACATCACTAAAAATACCACAAAAATCACCATCTGCACCCCAGGATCAGGTGAGAATGGACGGAAGAAGAATTGGATCCTAGCAGTTTTATTTATTGTTTCCATGGGGGAGTGTACAAGGTCTACCTTAAAGAAAAAAGGCAGGAGTCTCAAGGTATTCCTCACTGAGTATGATGCCCTGCTTCAACCTCCATTTGCTGCTAGAGCACCTTCCAAGGTACCTCAGCAACATGCATAGTTTATTTCACAGAAGTCCATGGAACAGATGTCCTGTACATTTGCCATCTCCTCGTCTCTCTTCTTTCTCTCCAAGTACCAAAGACTGAGAAGTGCTCAGTGCTGGGAGCTTTGATGACATCTGAGTGCAGTGTCTACCACAGTTCCTGTTGTAAAGGAGTTCCCCAAAGTATGTGCTGAACAAATCAGTGAATAAGACCAATTTAATGTTCAAAGCTGCAAACGGAGAAGCAGGATATAGATTCTATGAAACTTAGAATAAAAACAGTTATGACTGTATAGGCAAATGTGTGTCATCATTTAGAGAGAATTATGCTACTGGCATACTGTATCATATACTCTATCATAAACTCTTGTGTTTCTCAATACCTAGAGTCTTTATTGTTTCATTTTGCTTTTGCTGTTGTTGACTAAGGGTCTCCCGTAGCCCAGGCTGACCTCAAACTCACTGTGGAGCTGAACCTGATCTGGACTTGTGTCCTTCTGCCTCCACCTCCAGGATGCTGGAATGCTGGTGTGGCCACCATGCCTCATTTTATGGGGTCCTGGTGTTTTGTACCTGCTAGGCAAGAACTCTACCAACAAAGTTGAATTCCTAGCCTCAAGTCTACCTTGTTTTCTTTTTTTTGAAAGATCTCAGAGGTTTTTTAATTGAAATTCCTACAAAGAGTTATGCATTTACTCCAGTTCTGTAATCATCTCCTAGAAATCTGAAATGCCTTGTTTTTATTATTATTATTATTTTATTACTTTAAAAAATACCAATTAAATTTCCCACTCCCTCTCTCCTCCCACTCCTTCCACACACCCTCCCAACCCCTCTCTCCTCCAATCCTAAGAGAGGACAAGGTGCCCTGCCCTGTGGCAAGTCCAAGGCCCTCCCTACTACATCTAGGTTGAGCAAGGTATACATACAAAGAGAATAGGATCCCAAAAAGCCAGTACATGCAGTAGAGACAAAACCCAGTGCCACTGTCAGTGGCCCCTCAGTCTGCCCCAACTGTCAACCACATTCAGAGGGACTAGTTTGATCCCATGCTCGTTCACTCACTGTCCAGTTGGAGTTGGTGATCTCCCATTAGCTCAGGCAAACTGTCTCAGTGGGTGGACCCCTCATGGGCTTGACCTCACTTCTTCTACTCTTCAACTGCACCTTGAGACTGCCTTGTTTTTCTTAACATGATGATCTCTAGCTCCATGAATTTTCCTGTAAATGTGACTGCCTTTTTAATGCTTACATGCCAACTTTCACACACATCTGATAATTATTCAAGTCTTTCTTGGACCTCAATCTTCTAGTCCAGTTCCACACTGACACTGAAATAGCCTTGTTTGTACCACGTGGTTTACTCTAATCTGGGTTTTGGGGTCAACTTCATATACTTTCCTTCTCAATATCCTCTCTTCTGTTTAGTCTAAAACTCATTTACTTTTCAAATTCTAGGATCTGTTCTTCTTCCATGAAATCACCATAGGGTACTGTAGTTCAAAATTCCCTTTTTGAAATTACTGATAACATTATAATTGATGTGGCATCATACTGCCTTTTCTTGTATCATTAGGTCCTGTACCATATATATATACATATACATATATATAATTATATACATATATAATTGGATAAGGACTTACAATATGTAGAATAATAATTATGTATTATTATATTATCTATATATGTATATTGATTTTTCATAACAGGGTTTCTCTGTGTAGTCCTGGTTGTCCTAGAACTCACTCTGTCTTCCAGGCTGTCCTTGAACTCAGAGATCTGTCTGCCTCTGCCTCTTGTGTGCTAGGGTTAAAGGCTTGGGCCACCACCACCCAGCTCCCAATTATATTTTTTGGTTTTCCCAAATCAGGGCTGGGGTTCTGAGGCCAGGAGATTATAACGGAACATGTTTTATTATGAATTTGTTTACTAATCTATATCACAATTTCAGTAGTTATGTATAGTCAGCACCAAGCCCATCTAACAGGTGAAGACACACATAGGAGATTAAGGAAGCCAGTGATGCAGGAAAGTATAACCTCCCTTTTCTTCATTCTGTCTCTTTCCTATGCATGCTTTCCCTTGACCTCCCAGTCCCCTTTGTCCTGCTGGTGCTTATCTGCCAGGTGGCTGACCTTCATTGCTGAACTTACTCTAAATTAAGAAAGAAAGTCAGTGACAGACAACGGTGGGAGAGGCAGGCAGAATGTAAATAACACGTAAATGAAATGAGGCGTGGCCTAGCACTTGAGCACATGCTTTCCCTCACTTCATTGGCTCACTCCCATCTCAAGAACACATTCCTTTGTCAATAAACTATCTTTATGTCTATTTCCAGTGAAATAAATAGGAATAAAGAAAGAAAAAGAAGGTGCTAGGCATTCCAGAACCATAACACAGGAAGACCATGGTTTGGTCGATTTGGTTCTGCAGCATTTCTGCTGAACCTTAGGCTGTATTGTACTGCCTCACTCTTCACCTGCTAAGTCGCTTTGTTGAGTGGTTGACTACAGTTGAGCCTTAGGAAGAACTCTAGGTGGTCTTTATGGGGAAAATACAGCTAAGATAGAGCTAAGGACAACACATTAGGGTACAGTGCCGTCAGACTCAAGACACTGCTGTAACCTAGGCTGCAGCTCCTCCGGAAAGGGCTGCGTGCAATGCAGCAGACAGAACCTTTGTTCTTTGTCTCTAACGAGCAGGGAAAGGTATTTGTCTAAAGGTCATGCTGTTTTGGGGTATAGGGAGATGGGGTATGGTTTAATTTATCCTTCATGAGCCACAGAATGGGAATGAAAAACACAGTCCTCTGTGAGCTAGGACCTGATGGCATGTGCAGTGCCCCAAGATTTTCATTAGGTGCTTAGGGTTTGAAATGCCTGCCTCCTGGTTCCCAAGATTCTGGTTCAAAGATCAGAATGGTATCTTGAAATTGAAGCAAATCTATACACAATGAACTACTCAGTTCACTGGGACTCTAGAGATGAGAGGTCTCAGTGGTACCTTCTGTCATGTTCTCTTAAGCCTTCTTAGGCTCAGGAAGCCCCATTTTAGGCACAAATGTACCTAAATTTAAAGCACTTGTATTTCAGTGACTACATATCTTTCATTTCTTTATAAAGTGTAGAGAAAAGGAGAAGAAAATCATTGAAAAATGTTGCATAACCCAGGATACTATAACCAAACAAAACAGAACCCCAAGCATCATGACGGTGGCATGTCACCCATCTTATTTTTTTATGCAAAAGCTTCACATTCATCATTTCCCCTCCTACCTGGTGATGAGGAAAACAGTGAGTTAGGTCATATATGGAAGCAGAATTAACGTTAGCATATATAAAGAGCTTTTGCCATTGCAATGAAGAGGCTAACTAGATGCAGAATTTGCATCATGATCCAGAATGTTCAGACATGGCTTTCTAACCATATGACAGCAAATTATTGAGCCAAACCCTGGGCTTTGTGAAAACACAAAGCTCTAAACAGTGCTGATTCCATTCTTCACATCAGCCTTGGGGTGACACTGAATCCACTCATCCTTCCTGACTTGGAATATGCTATGCTCTAGGATCTAAATGGGACAAAGCTGTGTTCCTGTAAAACTGAAGTTACAGGACATTTAAAAAATCATTTTTAATTTGAAAAATTGGGGGCAATAATTTTTATATTAAAACAAACATTGGTTTGCTTGTGTGACTTTGGGAGTATAAAAACCATAATATTTCAGGTAAATGTTTTATTTTTTTCCCCTTTGTGGCTGATCTCTAAATTCTTGGGAGTGTAAACTATCTTGTTGCTGATTAGGGGACAGGAATGCAAAAGTTTTTGATGTGTTGATTTAGAGCATAGATTGACTAATACCTAGTACAAGACACAATTCCCCAACGTTTCCAAGTCTGGACTCTTCACTTGAAATAGCTCCCCTCTTACCATTTTTAAAGAAAACAACTAACGTAGCAGGTAATTTCTTCTGAGACAGGCACAACTCAGAAAAACTCTCAAGAGGCCTCTTCTTTGTAAAAAGAAAATAGTTTATTGTTACCTCTTGAGATTGTTCACAATGTGAAACAAGGAGAAGAGCTTACAAGTTCTTTGCCTTTGGCTGTTTTACCCCTGTACAGTTGGTGAGTGGCTTTAGAAAATTAGATGCCTGTAGAGTGAGAATTCTGTAGGCTACATAGTCTATTTCTTTGAGGAAGAGAGTGTTTGATTTGTCCAAGATTGATAATGGATGAGTTTAAATATTAGTTACAAGATGCAAAGAAGTCTCAAAGATGATAGAATATTATCTCCTCTATGGAATCGATGGCACAGAACCATTTACAAGCACCTTTGCATAATCCCACCTTGTCAGTTACCATCACTTTTGATGTGTAGACAGCATTTAATCATAGGGAGGAAAGGGTATATTAAAAGAAACTTTATTTTACTAAATCTTCAGAGAAAATCTTGTTGGCTTTAGGTAAAAAAACCCTGCCTTCTTGATTATATAATGTAATTTCAGTTATATGTGTGTAACGCATATGCATGTTCCTATATATTATATAAATTTGGGAGTGGCTGAAAGCAGGCTTTGATGGAATTGCATGGGATGTGTTAGAATCCCATCCTTCTCACTTAACTAGTTTTGTATCTTGTAAGTCAGTTCACCTTATTTCCTCAGACTAGCATCTCACTGCTTCACTAGAAGGTTATTGTTAGGTGAAAATTAAACAACACCTATGAGAAAAATAATCTAAAATGTCTATTAGATGCTCTGAAAAGTGGGTAGGTTCATGGGTTCATTCATTGTCTGTCCTGGGGATGAAAATGATTTCTGAGTAGATAGAATATGTGGAACCCTGTCTTATATTTTCTGGAAGAGGTTTTATGGTTCACTTGGTTTCATTTCTAGTTTTCTACATCACCTTTTACTGTTAAACAGACACTAGCTTATGTAAAAGTGTGTGTGTGGGGTGGTGGTGTATGGGCACATATGTGCACTCTGCCCTATTCCCATAAGACAGCGTTTCCCTCCAAACCTGGAGCCCACTACTTTAGTTCTGCTAAAGTCAATAAGTCCCAGTGATCTTGTCTCTGTCCCACCACAGTGTGGTCACGCCCAGTTTTTGACATGGATGCTAAGGATTCTAACTCAGATCCTAATGCCATTTCCCTAGCACCATCTTAAAATATTTTGACTTTAAGCACATCTTCATGACTGGACTGACCTAAATTTAGAGATTAGCATAAGTCTGGATTTACCCAAGGACGGGAATAAAGTATTGGTTTGGGGATTCTGACGGTGAGATGAGCAGAGATGGAGGAACAGCATCATAACCATCATAGCCAGGGCAAAAGCTCTGCGTGCACTACAGCACGTGGTAGCTGCTGGAGACACTGGCAGCCGCCGCCAGGGAAGAGCTGCTGGTGTCTAGTTAATAGCATGAGAGGACAGGAGGCTGGGAACATGAAGGAAAGAATTAGACTCCGGCTATTCATTAGCTTCTTCAATTATTCTTTTGTTTTATAATGGATGATCTTGTTGGCAAAGGATCAAAGCAATTTTGATTCATTGAAAATCCCTTTATCTCGCTGGCCTTAGTTTTGTTAAACAAAAACACTGGATCCCTCTCAAACAGCAGCAGCAGCAGCAGCAGCAGCAGCAGCAGCAGCAGCAGCAGCAGCAGCAACATTACAGGTTTCAATGTTAGATGCATTCAGACAAAAACTATTATATCCTTATAAGAAATAATTTTTGATATAAAATCTAGTTATGACACCTTGACTGGCCTGAAATTGTAGAGCAGGCTGAAATGCTGGTATTAAATGCGTCAACTGTGACATTCCTAAATAACAGTTATGTATGATTTGCTGAGGGTTTTGTTTGTTTGTTTTTTTTTTTTTATTGTCAGTAGCATCTAGAATAGAACCAAGAACCAAGGCTAGACCCTTTTACTGATCGCATATTCCTGAAGTTCAACAATGGCAGTACCCAGGCAATTTGATGTGGTTGACATATGTCTACAAGTAAACCGTGTAGTCATCACATAAAACATGTAACTTTGTTATTCCTGTATGTTTAATTTTGAAATTATTATTATTATTTTATGTGTATGGGTGTTTTGCTTGTATGTATGTATGTATGTATGTGAACCTTGTGAATACCCATATGAGGGCAAAAGAAGAAATCATATCCCCTGGAACTGGAGTTACAGATGTGAGAAACCATGTGGGTTGGGTGCTGGGAACTGAATCTGGGTCCTCTGGAAAAGCAGCCAATGCTCTTAATTGCAGAGCCATTTCTTCAGCCCCTCATAGTTTTTGAATGAATAAACTGAGGTTTAAAAGTTTAACTAACTTGCCCAGTTAGTAAATGACAGGGCATTAATGCTTAGATCAACTTGGAATAAAGTCTGTCATCATAAATCATAGCTCACTGAACGCATACTAGGTGCAGAGTAAGTGACAGCTGTCCTAGAGAGGGAAAGGCCTTTATTTCTGTTTTCTGATTTTATTTTAACTGATAAAGTATGCCATTGTAAAGTGCTGCACCACAAGCATTTCACCACAGAATTATGTTGAGCTGCAGGCTAGAGGGTTGGCTCAATGCTTAAGAGTGCGTGTAGCACCCATATGACAGCTCACAGCCATTGAGCCAACTCTCTAGCCTGAAAATCAACATAATTTGTGATGTCTAGAAAATTCAGTGCTCTTTACTGACCTCTATGGGCACCAAGAAGGCACATACATACATGCCGGCAAAACACCCACATACATAAAAATAATAAAAATAAATTTTTAGAAATCATGCTGATTTTGAACCTCTATTTCTTTCCCAATCTTCCTCTTTCATTACCTACTTATTTAATATTTATTTCCATGAATAATTTTGGGAAATCTCTCTCTTTCTCTCCCCCCACACCGTGTGTGTGTGTTTTGCGGAGGGAGTGATGTTTCCACGGAAACTCACATATCCCCCTCTCCCCGCCAAGCTCACAGAGAGAGGAGGGAAGAGGATGGAATGGAAGGAGGGATGAGGGAGGAAGGGGGTTTGGGGATCAGGCTCTCACTGGGTATTTCTGTCTGGCATGGAACTTGATATGTAGACCAAGCTGGCCTCAAACTCACAGAGTTCAGCCTGCTTGGCCTCCCGAGTGCTCGAATCAAAGGCACCCATCAAAGGTGTGCACCCAACACCTCAGTTTACTTTAACAAATATTATTGAGTCTTTATCTTATCTTTTTCTTTTCTGAGACTTTATCTTATACAAGGCCTAGCTCTAGTTTCTGGGGGAAAGAAGAGTTGAAAACAAGAAAGCTCAGCATTGACTGCCAAAGAGAGTAAAGTCACACCAGACAAATCCAGTTGGGGTGGCTCCAGAAGGACAATGTGCTAGGTGGCCAGGTGTTTTCCTCTCTTTGCATCAATGCCTTTTAGCAAAATGTGCGCCATCACAGTTATTTTTAATGCATAAAGAGGATTCATGTGAAGGAAACTTCTGATTATTTCTTCTCTAATACAAGTAAGCATTTTCTATTTTATACAACTGAGAAATTAAAATTGTGGATATTTTTAAATAGCAGAGAATTCCTTGAACATATTCATGTCTCTGTCTCTAGGCTGATTTAGTGCCGAGCACATATCATCCAACATAGGATGGGTGACTTCTTACTCTTTGGGAACAGATGTTTCTCTCTGCCTGGCATCAGTTTGACAAGCATGGCTCCACAGTTCTTGAGTTCCTGAAAGGTTTCCAGGCACCAAATGCTGCTTCTGAGTAGGAACTACACAATGGCCTGCTTTGCAAATCTCCACACTCAACCTCTCCCTGGCCAATGGCTACCCAAGCCTTGGCCTGATGACAGGCACAAGAGTTTTCTAATATAAAATCTGAGATAAGGAATGCGATTCTTACCTTTTGATGGATTCTTTGGACTTCTTTCTATATGTTGTAAATTTACAAGAATCCTTGGCAAAACTCTGAAAACTCAAGGTCTGTGCCTTAAGGCTTTTGTGTTCAGGCAAAATCTCCAGGCTGCAGTGGTGACCACTTCTAGATCACTGTGTTACTAATTGACAGCACGATGGGAAGTCATTTGAGACCAGACATGATTCCTACCTCATTAGCTCTTCTAGGTGTACATTCCATCCTGTCCTTTTCTTTGTTCACAGTTACAAATGATTCTTTACTTATGACATCTTTGTAGCTTCAAACTTACCCTTGAAGTTGCACCAGTTTTCAGATTTGAAAATATTATTAACCAGCAATCACAACTTGACTAACAAGCCATTGTTGGTTCCCTGAGGTGACTGAGGTCAGCTTGGGAAGCATAAATTAGCAAAATAAAAAAATCACCATACCCAAGAGTTAAGTTACATCAGGGCTATTCCACCGGTACAATTTCCCTAAGGACTGTGTTTTAGTTAACTTGTTCATGTTTTCAGTGATGAGGTCAGTTGGGGGCAAGACAAATTACTGTTTCCACTTAGCTTACTTGAAAAATCATTTACATGTTTCTGTATTGTTTTCAAAGGTTTAAATTGGGTACACAAATTTTCAAAACAGGGTTTGAGGCAATATAAAAGAGTTGCTAAAAGACCAACCAGGTCTGATGCTGGGGAAATGCTGGCTCAAGCTGGCAAAGTGTTTGGGAGTCTTGATTCCCAAAACCCAGGTAAAAAGTTGAGATAAAACACTTTTAATCTCAGCATTGAAGGCAGAGGCAGGAGAATCTCTGTTGCTGGCCAGCCAGTCTAGCTAAATTGGAAACTTAAAGTTGTCTCAGAAAATAAGGCAGTCATAGAGGAAGACAATGGATGTCAACCTCTGGGAAACACACACACACACACACACACACACACACACACACACACACACACACACACACACACACGCATACACATACCAAAAGGTCTGGATTCACATCTTTTTTTAATTAAAATTTTGGCTCAGCTGCCTATCAGTTATATGCTTTTGAGTAAGTGACTTATCTTTTTAAATCCTCAGTTTCCTAATTTGCAAATTAGAAGCAATACTACTCCCCTCCCCTCAAGGGCTAGTTCTGCAGATAGACTAAGATAACACATGCACAATGCTAATCACAAGATGTAGCACACTATTAACTCTATTACAATTGCTATGCTGTTCAGAGCGAACACTGTAAAATTCCTATGGAGCAGAGAACATTGAGAATTGCTTATGCGATCTAATCCCATTTCCAATATGGCTATTCATCTACACTATTTTGGGCAGAAATTAAGTAATCCAGTCATCCACTAATGGGAAATTAAATAAGAGGACAGGGAAGGAAGACTTCAAAAAATATTTCTAGAGAATTATCATCAGATTCAGAACAAATCCTTGAGGAAAAACTTGATGGTAACCATGCGGTCTGACACACAAGTTCACTTCTCAGAGTATCACACAAAGGCGTGAGGTGTAAGCGGTCTACAATAAAGACTGAGGCTACCACACTGCGATCCACCTCTTCCAGCAGGGACACAACATTCCAAGGGCATCATCGTAAAAGTTAAAAATGAAATTAGATTGCTCACATTGTCTCTGAAATAGCTACTTAGCTGTGCTCTCTAAGGGGAAAAGTCAGGAGATGAGGCCAGACTAGTAAATCAGGGTGACTGTTTTTCATCCATGAAGCCACAATGTAAAGTACCAGTTACTCAGAGTGCTTATGAGTGCAGTGAGTTCATACCGATATTGAAAGAAAATGCCTGGGATGGAAGAGGGTGTACAGGACAGAAAGTTAGTTTGGCACAGGATCAAAAGAAAATAAATAGAGTCCATATGGAAAGCTCTGGTTATGTTTCTTAGTGTATACTCTGCTCATGTGTTCAAGCGGCTGAATCCGTGATAGAAGCATCACTCTACTGTCCAGCACAAAGTTTCCTGCCTGACAATGTAGAGCACCTGCTTTGAAGACTTCAAGAAAACACAAGAAACAATTTATAACTTTGCTAGATAAATATTTCAATGGATTAACTTACCCAGAAAAAAAAACACCCAAGGGCTCAATGTCTGATTTTCTCTTTGATAATAACTCCAGAACATGACAAAGTTTTGAAGTTGGATATATATACCCAAACACATGCTAAGATGGTCCCCGATGTACAATGGTTCCAATTATGATTTTTCAACTTAAGATAGTGCAAAAAAGCTAAATACAAATTTAACTGAAATTTAAATTTTAAGGTTCATCTCTTCTCAAGCAAGGATTTTATAGCATGGTAGTCTTATGGGGCAAAACAGCAGCAAGAAGACACAGACTCCAGCCAACTCCATGATTTCAGAGGAAAGCAGTTGATTCTGTAATCTGTAAGGTACAGAATCCAATAAATTATATGGACAGCCAGTGCTTCACTATATAATCGCTTTTATGATAGGTGACTTTTTTCAAATTGTAGGTTAAAGTAACTATTCTGAGTGTGTTTAAGGGGGCTAAGTTGCGATGTGCAGCAGGCTAGATACATTGAATGCATTTTGACAAGATATTTTCTTTTTTAAATTGATTTTTATTGAGCTCTACATTTTCTCTGCTACCCACCCTACCTCTCCCCTCCCCCATTCTACCCTCCCTCAAGGTCCCCATGGTCTAAATTTACTCAGGAGATCTTGTCTTTTTCTACTTCCCATGTAGATTATATCTATGTAAGTCTCTCTTAGTGTCCTCATTGCTGTCTAAGTTCTCTGGGATTGTGATTTGTAGGCTGGTTTTCTTTGCTTTATGTTTAAAAACCACCTATGAGTGAGTACATGTGATAATTGTCTTTCTGGGTCTGGGTTACCTCATTCAAAATAATGTTTTCTAGCTCCATCCATTTTCCTTCAATATTCAAGATGTTATTATTTTTTTCTGCTGTGTAGTACTCCATTGTGTAAATGTACCACATTTTCCTCATCCATTCTTCAGTTGAGGGACATTTAGGTTGTTTCCAGGTTCTGGCTATGACAAACAAAGCTGCTATGAACATAGTTGAGCACATATCCTTGTGGCATGATTGAGCATCCTTTGGATATATACCCAAAAGTGGTATTACTGGGTCTTGAGGAAGGTTGTTTCCTAATTTTCTGAGAAATCGCCACACTGACATCCAAAGGGGTTGTACCAGCTTGCATTCCCACCAGCAATGCAGAAGTGTCCCCTTTTCCCCACAACCTCTTCAGCATAAGTTGTCATCAGCGTTTTTGATTTTGGCATCTTGCAGGTATAAGATGGAATCTCAGAGTTGTTTTGATTTGCATTTCTCTGATGACTAAGGTTGTGATGTTGAACATTACATTTCCTTAAGTATCTTTCAGCCATTTTAGATTCCTCTGTTGAGAGTTTTCTGTTTAGGTCTGTACTCCATTTTTTTTTTAAAAATTGGATCATGTGATTTTTTTGGTGACTAATTTCTTGAGTTCTTTGTATATTTTGGAGATCAGACCTCTGTCTGATGTGGGGTTAGTTTCCCATTCTGTAGGCTGCCATTTTTGACAGGATATTTTCAACTTGTGTTAGGTTTATTAGGATAATATCACTGTAAGTTGGAAGACTTTTGTGTATGCCATTAAAATATCAACTCCTTTATATCCTTTCCTTCTTCCATATTTTAACTCTTCACTCTTCTTTGACTTCTATTTCTGCATCCACCAAGCACTTATCACAAGTTGCCTCACGTCAGGATGCCTCACTTTCATTTCATCATTGTTGAGATGCCATCTGGAAGCAGCAATTCCTAGTAGATAAGATATGAGGCCTGTTTAATCAAACCTCTTAATGATCAGGGCATGGATATCTTTTATATTGTGGATTTGCTACTTGATAATTGCATGCAGTGAATGTAATCTGTTTAATCAAACCTCTTAAATTTCAGGGCATGGATACCTTTTAGATTATGGATTCGTTACTTGATAATTGCATGCAGTGAATGTAATCAATTTTCCCACTTATTAAACATTTCAGCTTTCCCAAAGTATCTGACCCATTCACATTTTCCTTTTTGTGACATCTTTATATAAATATATAAGTTTATTAATGAGAGAGAGACAGAGAAAGAGAAAGAGAGAGAGAGAGAGAGAGAGAGAGAGAGAGAGAGAGAGAGAGAGAGAGAGATTAGGAAGATACCGGTTGGTCACCAGATTTACTTTTTCTGAGATGGTATCTCAGAGTTGTTTTGGTTTGCGTTTCTCTGATTTCTGTATAGATCTGTACCCCATATTTAAATTGGATTATTTGGTAGTTTGATGTCTAATTTCTTGAGTTCTTTGTATATTTTGGAGATCAACCCTCTGTCAGATGTGGGGTTGGCGAAGATCTTTTCCCTTTCTGTAGGCAGTTGTTTTTTCTTATTGAATGTGTCCTTTGCTTTACACAAGTTTCTCAGTTTCAGGAGGTTCCATTTATTAATTGTCAATCTCAGTGTCTGTGCTACTGGGGTTCTATTCAGGAAGTAGTCTCCTGTGCCAATGTGTTCAAAGCTGCTTCCCACTTTCTCTTCTCTGAGGTTCAGTGTGGTTGGCTTTATTCTGAGGTCTTTGATCCATTAGGACTTTAGTTTTGTGCATGATGATTGATATGGATCTATTTTCATTCTTCTACATGCTGACATCCAGTTATACCAGCACCATTTGTTGAAGATTTTTTTTAATCCATTTTATATCTTTAGCTTCTTTGTCAAAAATCAGTCACTCATAGGTTTGTGGGTTAATATCAGTGTCCTCAATTTTATTCAATTGGTCCACCTGTCTATGTTTATGCCAGTTTCAAGCTATTTTCATTACTATAGCTCTATAATAGAGTTTGAAGTCAGGGATGGCAATGCTTCCAGATGTTCTTTTATTGTATAGGATTGTTTTTGCTCTCTTGGCCTTTCTGTTTTTCCATATGAAATTTGTATTGTTCTTTTGATGTCTGTGAAGAATTGTGTTGAGATTTTTATGTGTATTGCATTGAATCTGTAGATTGTTTTTGGTAAGATTGTCAGTTTTATTATATTGATCCTACCTATGCAAGATCATGGGCGATATTTTCATTTTCTGATATCTTCTCAATTCAGGGCTATCTCAGACTCTTTTAACGGTTATTGGGACCCTACTCCTCATACTGGGTTGCCTTGCCCATCCTTAATACGAGTCGAGGTACTTAGTCTTACTACAACTTGATGTGCCATGTTTTGTTGATATCCATGGGAGTCCTGCCCTTTCCCAAACAGAAATAGAGGAATGGATTGGGGGTGGGAATAGAGGGAGGATCAGGGGAGGGACTGGGAGGAGAGGATGGAGGACAAACTGTGGCTGAATAAATAGTAAATAAAGTTGTTTAAAAGAAAAGAAAGTCTTTACCTATGCCTTTATCTTTTTTTTAAACCTAGAAGCATTTTTGTCTAGAAGTTTCATTAATTTTTTTGTAGGGAAAGACCTTATATATAACCTACTTTATTTAATTGATAATGTTTAATTCTTTCTTTTGTTTTTGTTGGAAATATAATTCATCCATTTATTTATTTTACATCCCAGTCACAGTTTTCCTCCCTCCTCTCTTCCCAGTCCCATCCCCTCAACTCCCCTCTGCCCCCCACCCCGATCCATTCCTCCTCCATTTCTGTTCGGGAAGGGGCAGACCTCCCACGTATATCAACAAAACCTGGCATATCAAGTTGTAGTAAGAATAAGAATCTCCCCGTGCAAGGCAAGGCAAGGTGACCCAGTATGAATGGTGGGGCCCCCAAAACTGGTAAACCCACCTTCAGGAGGCCCACAAGAAGACCAAGCTACACAGCTGTAACATATATGCAGAGGGCCTGGGTCAGTCCCAAGCAGGCTCCCTGGTTGTTGGTTCAGACTCTGTGAGCTCCTATGAGTCTAGCTTATTAGATTCTGAGGCTGGAAATATAATTCTATGTTGACTGATATTTCCTATTGGCAATATGATTGTTTTCATTTTGTATTCAATCAATTTCTGATGAGAAATCAGCTGTTAAAGTGATTTAATATCTCAAGTCATTTCTACCTGGGTATTTTTAGTATTGTCTTTTGGAGAGTTTTATTAAGTGTAGTTTTGTTTGTTTGTTATTTAGTTGGTATAAGTTCTTGGATATATCTATATAAAGTTGGGAATTTCAGTCCATTGCTTATTTAAATATCCTTTTTTTCTTTTTCCTGTTACTTTTGTCCTAGGACTCTTGTTATGCATAGGTTGCTTTGCTTCATGGTATCTCACACTGTCTATGACTCTCTTCATTTCTCTTTACTCATCTCTTTGTTTCTCAGATTGTACAATTCATGTTTTTTCTCAAAGTATTGATTGATTTATTATTGTGACATACAGCGAGTACTAAATAATTGTTGATTGAATCAAAACTCTTAAAGCCCAATAACCAGCTATGTCTCCAGGATGATCTCACAGAGGCCTTCATCTCTGGTTTAGTATTTTACTTCACTGAATCTTTGAATTTTATACTCATATCTATTTGATTATTTATAGTGTTAACGTTATTTCACATTGTAATCATTGCTATCTTCTCAATGAGCTTCAGTCACGGTCTCAAGTTTGTACAGTTGAGAAGACGTGATGTTGCATCTATATCTGAGTGGTTCTGTGGCATTCTCCCTGACTAGCTCTGGGCCAATTAAAAAGCTGCACATCTTTAATCTAATGAACTAAGGCAATAAAGTAAGATCGTTGTGGAATCTGCATGGTTAGGCTCTTCAGAGATGCTATGTGCGTGTGCCTGTCAAATTCAGACCATATAATTTCAATGGGCTTACTTTCAAGTTTTTTGAATTTTCTTTTGCCTGCTTAGCTGTGCAATTGAATCCTCACAGGGAACATCTCATTTCAGTCTTTTTATTCTGTTTTGATGTGTTTTGCATTTCTATGATTTATCAGTTGTGGAAAGTTCTTAGCTATTATCTCCTAAAAATATATTTCTTCAGAAACTCTCCTTATGCTTAGCATTTTTTATACTCATTCACTTCCTTCTCCATGTTCATTCATCACCTTCCTGTGTGTTCTATCTCTGTCTATGTGTGATCCCTTTTGGTCCTCAGTTCATCATAGTTTTCATTCTAGATGCTTCATTTTGTACTTTTCATGCCCGTCTCTGCCATTACTGTTATATTGGTTCACATGTGTCCTAGTTTGCTCTCTGTTGCTGTGATAAAAACACTCGATCAAAGGCAGCTTGGGGAGGAAAGGGTTTATTTGGTAGGAACCTGGAGATGAACTGAAGCAGAGACCATGGAGGGTTGCTAGCTTGTTCTTCATGGTTTGCTCAGTTTGTCTTCGTAAACAACGCTGGTCCATCTGCTCATATGTTGCAGGGCCACAGTGGGCTGGGCTTGCCCACATCAATCCTTGATTGTCAGTCTTAAGCAAGCATTTTCTCAGCCAGCATTTTCTCTTTCCAGATGATCCTTGTTTGCGTCAAGCTGATAAAAATGTAATCATAACAGCATTTTACAAAAAATTCTTTAATTTTTCCCTTTAAAATTTATGTTTATGTTATTTAATTTGTTATTCTAGTATTTAAAGTGTTTGGCAGTAAAATTTATTCTGACCTGAACTGTTACAGCAGTGTTTGATATCAGTTATTATGAATTCTTGCACAGTGTTCATATATACTGTCTTATCTGATGGGAGTATTCTCAGTATCTTACTGTGGAAATAATAAAATATTGGCTTTTCAGCTGCTTCCCATGGGGAAACAATGCAATGTCATTATATGCAGTGTAAATGTATTTCTAAATATAAGAAATACTAATTTCCAAAGCCTGCTTCTGATAAATTAAATATTATTTATTTAATATTTATTATTAATAGTATTTAATGAATTAAATATTAAACAGGGGATGTGAATCCTGTATTATTAACAGTT
The DNA here is from genome assembly GCA_004026605.1 of Ondatra zibethicus. Classification (NCBI taxonomy): domain Eukaryota; kingdom Metazoa; phylum Chordata; class Mammalia; order Rodentia; family Cricetidae; genus Ondatra; species Ondatra zibethicus. The sequence goes on from PVIU01018433.1 coordinate 37,388, forward strand.
ATGATAATGACTATTATTAACTATTAGATGCATTTCACTGAATCTTTTACTCTAGTCTTCCCAGATGCAATGATACAAAAGGAAGGAGGAAGTGCACTTTGCCCTTCTGTATATGACTACACTGAGTTCAGGCATCCAGGGCTTTTCGTATGTACTAACAGTATAGGCTGATTGGAACTTAGACTGTTTCTACAAACACTACAAATACTACTTGGCTCAATTGTAATTATACTATGTGTGCATGGATTCTAGCTATGTGTTTCGATTCTAATTGTTGATGAAGACACATGAAACCTGAGTCATGAATGTAAAATCACAGCACTTTCTGACTCAGTCATTTCTATTTCATTTGGTTTCCATGAATATGTGTCTGTTCTATCAAGTTAAGTTGGGCAGTGGTGGTGCATGCCTTTAAGTCCAGCACTCAGGAGGCAAAGGCAGGTAGATCTCTGAGTTCTGAGTTGGAGACAGGAAGATTTCAGGGTATTTGAGGCTAGTTGGGCTACATAAAGAATTCTGGAGCAAACAGGACTGCAGAATTAAACTTGTCTCAGAAAACAAAACAAAATCCAAAGCAAAACCTTAAAATATTATTGTAGTGTGCAATGATCTTTTCTATGTATCTGTTTCTTCATAATTCAGAGATTCCATTGAGATTTAATTGGTGGTTCTATGAGACAATACTTGGCACACTAAAAATATACAGAAGAATTAGAACTATTAGTTTGAGGTCTTTTGGATTATTTAAGGCCACTGTGAGAAGAGAAATGATAAGTATAAAGAATAAATTTTATTTTACATGCAAATGTTTTCAAATGTGGTTACAAGGAAGGAGCTATTGCTCTTCTCTATTAGAAGGTCCAAGTCTTTTTCTGAGCCTCCTCATGGCTGACTTCATCTCCTGGTTCCTCAGAGTGTAGATCAAGGGGTTGAGCAGAGGGGAGATGACCGTGAAGGTGACAGAGATGGCTTTGTCTGTGGGGAGGGCAGTGAATGGCCGGGCATAGACATAGATGCAGGGCACAAAGTGCAGGGTGACCACAGTGATGTGGGAGGTGCAGGTGGAGATGGCTTTCTTCCGTCCCTCTCCTGAATGAGACCGAAGCATCATCAGAATGACTGTGTATGATACCAACAACAACATAAACCACAGAGTAGCAACCAGGCCATTATTGGAAATCATCATAAGCTCCATAACAAAGATGTCTGTGCAGGCAAGTTTGATGACTTGGGGGACATCACAGTAGAAAGTGTCAAGAACATTGGGTCCACAGAACGGAAGTGTCAGCAAGAGAGAAATCTGCACGATGGAGTGGGCAAAGCCTCCCACCCAGGAGGCTACTATTAACCCGATGCAACGGCCTCTGCTCATGATGGTCACATAATGAAGGGGCTTAGAGATGGCCACATATCGATCTAGAGCCATCACTGACAGAGAAAACACATCCACTCCTCCAATGAGGTGGAAGAAGAACATCTGAGTGAGGCAGCCATTGAAAGAGATGCTCTTCCTGTCTGAGAGAAGGTCCACCAGGACCTTGGGTGCAGTGATGGAGGAAAAGCAGATGTCGGCAACAGACAAATTCCTGAGCAAGAAGTACATGGGGGTGTGAAGGCGCGGCTCACAGGTCACGGTGACCATGATGAGAAGGTTCCCCAGCA